>VZTV01024468.1:0-13986 GCA_013400875.1 Anhinga rufa | reverse complement strand
CTTATGACTTGCAGAATTTAAGTTTTTCATTCTTCTCTTAAAAAAAAACAACACTACAAACTATTTGTGGAAGTAGCATAGTAGTTAATAAGGCAAAGCTGCTTGCTGTAGCATGCTGCAAATACTACCTACAATATAATAATGTGGGTATGTGTAAAAATGGAATGCATCCAATTTCTTTTTCAAATGAAGATGTGAATGAGCTTGACTTTGCTTTGTATACTTCATTTTGAGTATGCATTTTTGTTTGTTTTGCAACTTAGCATGAGCAACTGATGTTTGCAGCTATGAATTTTTCATAATAATCCAGGTAAACTTCTCCAAATTTTTTGAGATCAGTAAGCAGAAGATATTAGAGAAGCTAATGTGAAAGCTTCATTGACCATGATAAGGCTTTTAAAAATATAGGAAACCAGATCAGTTCAGTCATTTAAATAATTTTTTCTAGAACACTATTTAGCAAAATATAAAATGTTGCTCAGTAAAGATCATTTCAATGGCTATGGAGACCTGACTCCCCCTAGCTCTAATTCAAATAACTAATCATTTTCCATAACCAGTTAAAAGCCAAGAATTCGTTACAGGGAGAAGCAGGAAATAAAAATTGCTAGTAAATAACATTACAAACAGCTTTGCATGATCACACTTCAGTGGTTTTGATTTGGTAAACAGCACAATGATATCAGATTGAACTACTTAGTCATTAAAGAAAGAAATGTGACCTATACAAGGTAATTCTAATTAAAATCCAGTGTCTGTGCACTGAAATTTATTGCCTCCTTTGCAAGCTTTTTGCTTTCAAAACTAATTAGAGTGATACAAAGAGAATGTGTTTTGATTTGGGGGATTTCTTATTCATAGACTTGTGGTACCTAATGCCTGTTCCAGCCTCATGTCTTGCCTAATTTACCCTCAGAACGTGTGTGTGCTTCGGGGCCTGCTGGCACCCTCTCACCGCGACCGTACCCTGCCTTGCCTTCCGCGCTTTAGCTGTGCTGTCCTCAGAACATCCTCTCCAAGTATGGCTTTTTTTTTCAGGGAGGGTTTTTAGTTTGTTTGCGGGTTGGTTTGGTTTGTGGTTTTATCTTCGCTTGTTTTCATTTTTGTTTTTCACGAAAGGGGGTTGCCTGTGGGAAATGGTAATTTCTAGTCTCTGGGCTGCGCTTTATAAATGCTGCCTATCCAATTTGCCTTGCGAAAATGTACACAAGGAGGGAACTAAACTGGCTTCACAGTGATTTTCAATATCAGCCTGACTTTGTTTGTATCTCTGTGCATTCCGTGTTCCTTACTGTACATCAAAGGTTTTAAAAATTGTTATATGCCCCTACCCTATTATAAAGTAAATAAGGATACTGGCTTTATAAAGCAATTTAGGGCTGAATTTATCTGAATGCATTTTATCTGCCTATTGGGGAGTATTTCACAGCACTTACAACTGTGTAGTTAGGAAGAGACTTCACCTATTGCTGGTTAGGCTTTGTCCATAAGGGCATTTTATATTTTCTGAAGCATATGTCCTTGCTGGAGGTAGGGCAGAGCACTAGATGGATTATTGATATCCTCTGTAATGGCAATGCCTATGTTTTTTCTGTGCCTGTAACTCAGTTGTAGTTCTTGAGTTAGCCAAGAGAGAGCAGAACTCGGGCAGGGAACGGCACAATCTAGATACCAAGCTCTGCAAGCAGTCGCCCTCCTAATAAATGGCATTTGAGCAATCTCTAATATTTAGTAGGACCTACGAGACTGCAAATGACATTTTCAGTGAAGCGTTTCTTTAAGCTATCCTCTTTTGGCATGTTTTCAGGATTAGACATTGCCTTTATTTCGGTGTTCACAGTGCAGGATGTTGCACGACGGGAGAGGAAAAGACGGCAATTTTTGGATGCTCTTGACGTGTCTAAAAACTATCACAGTGACGCTGGCCCGGGCAGCCTCTTCCACCGTGGAAGCATTCTGCACGTCGACAGAACAGCACCTCTACGAGAGCTGTTCAGTTCACTGTTGCTTTCGGGTTAAGCAACGTGGTTGATGGCGGAGGGGGACTTTCAAGCTCCCTACCCATTTGTTAATAAGTATGACACTGCAGTCAGCTGCCCACCGTGGAGATTAAAATAAGGCATTCGCCGTTCATATTAAGTTGTTTTGCACCACTGGTTAGAGAGTAATCGGGGTTTCAGAGAAGCCAGAGTTTATAGTGCTTTCTGTTGCAGGTGAGTATGTGGATCTGTTAGTAAAACGCTTTTTGGCTCACCATAAACCATTTGAGATCACAGGCTCTTGTTAACGGAGTAATGACAGCTGACCTTGCTCATCACGTCTTTGCTTTGGAGTTTGCAAACTGGATAAGAAAAGACATTTTGGCATCGGGTGACCTTATAGAGTGTTATTGCAGTAATGGTGTGTTTTCAGAAATCTTGAGAAGCAAATGTTTGACCTGTCTAACCAGGGGAGTGATGATATTTAAATGCTTTAAGATGAAAGTTTAACAGTAAAATGAAAAATACTGTGTATGGTGCGGTGCGCACGGCCAGTGAGCGCAGCTGGCAAACGCATGTGCCAGTTACAAGGTTTAAGAATAAACCAGCGTATTTTAGGATTTGGCGTAGAGAAAGGAGCAGCAGTCTCCCTGAAAGGAAATCTCTGATATCTGTTGTTCATTTTGCTTTTATGAAGCTGAGGGGTTTGCGAATGTGACAACCAACTGTTAAGATTTGCTCCTTTGAAGTAAATTCTACAGGTTATTAACAAAGTACTGTCTCATTTAATTGGTTTTACTTGGTGTATACGCAAAGTTTTCCTCACTTAACCTTCCTTTTTTATATCCATTACAGCCACCACCAGAGGCAGACTCTTCTGGAGACTTGCAGTTCTTGTCTGAACCCTTGAGGGTGACAGAAATGAGGCGTTCTTCCTTCGTGTGCATCCTGGCTGATAGCCCTCCAGACTATGAACTCGGTTTCAGCTGTTGTCTGTGCGGATTTAGCACACTTCCCTCAATGACTTGTTCGGATCCAGGAAAACAAAAACTGGAGGTAGAATACATTAGGAGTTTGGCTTGGGAGTTTAGAGAGGGATTTTGAGATGCAAAATATAGGTGCCAAATAGAGAAATCACATAATGAAGTTGGGTGTTGGCTAATGTGGAAGTCAGTGAGACGCTTTTGGCTTTTCCCGGAGTAGTCAGAGAAAGAGAAAAGCCTATAATTTTTTTAGCAGAATTAACAGATGAAGCAGTATCTGGGGGAAGAGGGGAAAAAAAGGTGTTAAAAAAAAAAAAGGCAGAAGAGGATTTCTAGTTCTCAGTCTCTTAATGTAGATAACTTGGGTTTGACAAACCTTGAGCATTTTCTTCACCACACATGAAAAATGTGTGCACTGAATGTATGACGCTGCGACATCTGAAGACCAGTGTTTGCCTCTATATCTTAACTTCTAGCATTTTTCATTCTTTCTTCCCCCAAGACTGATTCCTTTGCTTTGTTAAAGCATTCTCTGCTCAAGATTTAGGAGAGCATTTGACAATGCCGTCCGTCTCTTACCGGAGATACTGGAGGATACTCGGACGGGTACTTACTCGAAGGATAATGGCCGAGATGAACATGCCCTTAGCAATCATGGTTAATTTTGAGTGTGGTGACACAGTCTGGCAAAAATAACATTGCCACCGTCTCAGTACTTATTATTGACCGGACTCAGGAGAAGGTAAACTTGCATTGAAGAGATTTTTTTAAATAATGTGATAATCTTATAGATGTCTGTAAACAGATATAGATATAGAATATGTCATCTTGCGTCCAGTAGGTAAACTTTTCTTTATTTCTTTAAGCAGATAATTTGTTGTCATTTTGGTTTTCATTTTATAGATAGTAATTAAAATAGGTCAGCATTTCTTCGTGTAGGTGAGATATTTAAGCCCAGGTTCACGAAAAGCATAAGTGTAGGCAAGTTTTTTAAGTGCTTGACATATACCTGCTTTCACCAAAACCAGGAAAATATTTGAACAGAAAATGCGAGCACAGGTAATGGCTCCCACCCCCCAGAAATATATTTCGGTATCTCGATCCATGCTTTCAGGTGCACGTAGTGGTCGCTTTTAACTGTACCTGGTGATAAATTTACAGTAGTGACATGGCTTTGTTCTAAGCACTGCGATCTCCACGGTGTTTCTGTGACTAAGATGGTTTACTTCATATGTTTTGGGGGCAAATGAATTCTGCATTTCTCTTTCTTTGTAACAGCTGGTGTAAAAATCTGTTTTAATATTTCCGTCATATTTTTTTTTGGTTCCCTGAAAGGATAAACAATTGGTATTTTCTGGAAATCCAACTCTATTGGGTTTCACTGCCAGCAAATATGAGTGCTAGTGGCAAGCAGTAAGATTTGGCTTAGAATTGAATCTGCAGTGTTTATTTCTCTAGTTCTTTTGTAAGCAAGTCTGAAAGTATGAAATTATGTTATAATATCAAGTTATTTCTGGTGCAGTTGTATTTATTAACACAGTTCCATTTTACTGACTTTCCTTCATCCTATTTTTGATGTATTAGATAAACATCGTGCTTGTTTTTCTGTCAAACAATACTGGAATATAATTTCAATTTCAAATGTAGTCCAATGTTGCATGCTGGTCTTTTTTTTTTAAAGAAATGAACAATACAGTGTACTTCAGATAGATTAGAGTGAAAGATCTTCTGCTTTTTAGGATTTTGGTGTCATAAAGCAAGACTCGTACTCTGTAATCATGAGGAGATGCTGTTTATTCAGACTGTTGGATATAAATCCACGTAGATTGCTCATAAGAATATGAGCATAGTTGTTTAATATTTCTGGCACAAAGTAATTTCTGATCCAAGTGAAATAATCCTCAAAAAACAGAACTCAGTGTAGTGATCTGAAACTTGGAACAGCAGAGGAGGGTGCACAAGTTCTATATTCTTTCCATGTAGTTCAGCTAATTTTTGATTCCTGTTCAGTTAATGGATTTTTTTTCAAATTCATGACTTGTGGTATTTTTCAGAGGTATTTGAAATTTCTGAAAATGATTAGATTTTTGTGTCAGTGTGATATTTTTGAGAATCCTGGTATAACACTGGAAAGACCTCCTGGTTACTTGGTCGAATTTTGCTGTTGTAGATAACTGTGCCGTATTTTCCATTTTATAATCCAACAGATATGCAGATGTCTTCAGTTTTGGAGCCAAACCTTGGTTAGCTTTCATTACTAATCATTCCTTCTGTAATGTGGCCTCACTCCACTCCATTTTTTTCTCTCCTCTGCTTTCAGGACAGGAAAGACTTTTTATATTCCAACAAGCAACGATCTACAAATAAATGTATTTACTTTTAAAGAAACTTCTCCCTAACCTCCGAAGTCCTTCCAAACTCTTTCTCTCCCTCTCTCCTTCACCCCCTGCCCTTTTTTCCCCCCCTTTCTCTCTGGTAGCCGGATCTAATCCTTTCTTTTGTTTAGGATGAAATATCCTAAGTTGACAGGAGCTTTGTCTTTTGCTGAAATAGCCTAGAATGTCAAACCTAGTCGTTAACGCAGAGCTTTGGAGGAAATGAGGGTGAAAGGAATGGATTATTATAAGGTCGTAAAAAGCTATCTAAATCAATTCCAAACCTGAATGAATAAAACAATGTATGAAAGATAACTCTGAGAACTCTAAATATACTGAATGTCATAAAACACCTTAAAGATTTTGCCAACCACAGTTCAGATTTGTATTTAACGTTCCCTGTTGAGGGATAAACGACAGAGGATGTTGCCTTGTTGAGAAGCATGAGGAATACAGAAGTGCCATTCACGTTTCTTTAAATTTTGCCGTGCCTCTGAAAGGAAGAAGTATAAAATATCAGCAGTCAAATGAATCTCGAACTTTGCTAGCAAGGTAGATTTGATGCTTTCTATGAACAGGCATCTTGTTTGACTGGGAAAGATCTTGCCTCCAATTTCTTGTCAGACATGTTGGTTTCTTGCTGTCAAAAAGTGCTGTTCCGTTTCTGGTATTTCAGCATCCGTCTTTTGCTGTTACAAAGCCGGTGCCGTCGGCTGTCAGCCCTGCACAGTCTCAATTGGCAGACTTATCTGTCTTCAGCAGGATTAGACAGAAATATGTCTCCTTCATATGATGCTCCAGCCTTAGGCTGCCCCAGCCCCAGGAAACTTGAGTACATTAGCTTCAAAGAAACTGTCTGTAACCTCTTCTGACAGCAGACTCTACAAAGTACCCTCCAATCTATTCCGCAAGCTGTTTCCCTGTGTCTTTAATATTTACTCTTTGTATTGTATAAATACTTTACCACTTGTCTTTGGCAGTTAAGTTTTGTAATAGAAAGTGTTAGACCATTCTTTTTACAAGTTTACCTTAGTTACGTGCCAATATATATCAAGACACAATGAAAAAATCGCAGCTGGTCCAGTACGAAATAGCCCTCTACTTGGAAGCCGGAGATAGACATAAATGGCATGACAAGGCAGTGCTTATTAAAGACCTTCCCAAAATTGCAACTGTACCCTGATATACGAAGAGTTTTCTTCAAAACAGTTAAAATGCTCCCTGGCTTTATTTGGTGGAGAAAATAAGAAATAATGCGACTATCACCTTGTCATCAGCTTATTTAGGCACCACTTATATTATTGCAATCTTATATTAAAAGAGCAAAACGTAACTTCAAAACAGAGTTATCTTCATTAGCCTGTGAACACGCCGTCAGGCTCGTGTATTTATGTATACGTGCACCAACTTACAACTGCACATATATAACCTCGAATGAATGTTTTATTTGCTAGGAAATAGCATCTCACGGAGCAGTCCTAGTTTGCATGTAAAATGTTAGGCCATAAATTGTGTTTATGCTTTTTTGGGTTAAGCTATGTCGTTCTTCAAATAGCCTAGTGTTACGTATCGTAGCGTTTAGTGTCTGTGTAAGCTACTTGTTATCCATGATTGCATTGCTTAAAATCTACATTTTCTTAATAGTAACATAGTCCGCCTTGTATTTTATGTCATTTCAAACCATACGTACCTCAACAACAGCGTATCCCAGCTGAGCCACGATAACTAAATAAAACTGCAAAACTTGAAGTCAACAATATTACCAAAAAACGTAGTATTTTGGTACCCTGCAAGGCTCCTTGCTGTTCTGACGCACAGGAGAAATGAGATCTGCGCTTCACGGTGAGAGCGTTGCTGGTTTTACTGCTCTGACTACGTAGGGCTGGCCAGGGGTGCAGGGAGCGCAGCTCTGAATGCACCAGCAGAACGTGGTGCCTTGACATGCCCGACTAGAACCGCAGCTGTGTTCACAGTGCAAAAACCACTGCACGGGCAGACAAGGATGGCTGCAATGCGCCTGCCCGCGTCTGCTGTGGAGGTTTTAACTGAGGAATGACAAAGGGGAAAAAAAAAATCTATCCTTCCCGGGCGAATACATTCAAATTGCAAACCAGAGATGGACACACAGGCCTCCGTACAAAGCTTTTGAACATAAAATACAGTGATGTTTAAAAGCAGAGAGTCATGAATGTACATACACTGGTTTTTCTCCGTTGTACTTGGAAGAGGTCACCAGAAAGCAAAGGTGTTTCTCTTATGGGACACATGGAGGGATACCCACACAGGTGACTGCTGCAATATATTTGAAGCTGTTCCGTTGCTAGCGTACCTTATCAGTGGGGTTACCTGATCCTGCTTTGGGCTTCTTATGTCTCCACCAACAGCACAGCCGCAAAAGGGAGCCAAGGAGTCTTTTGCAGCTTCGAGCCTGTCCAGCGTATAGTTTTGTGGACAAAAAGGATCGATCCTTCTTTCTTGGCTTCTTGTTGCTGCAAAAAGTTTCTTTTAAAAGTAAAGAGACTGAATATTTGCCTTCCCTGAATAGGTGGTTCTCGTCCATGAAATTGTCCTGGTTTCAGCTGGGGTAGAGTTAATTTTCTTCGCAGCAGCCAGTGTGGGGCTGTGGTTTGGGTTTGTGCTGGAGCAGTGGTGATAACGCGGAGATGTTTGGTTGTTGCTCAGCAGCGCTTACACCAGCCAAGGGCTGTTTCAGCTCCCCGTGCTGTGCCGGGGGCACGGGAAGCTGGGAGGGGACACGGCCGGGACAGTGACCCCAACTGACCCCAGGGATGTCCCACACCGTATGGTGTCATGCTCGGTGTATAGAGCTGGGGGAAGAAGGAGGAAGGGGGGACGTTGGGAGCGATGGCGTTTGCCTTCCCCAGTCCCCGTTACGCGTGATGGAGCCCTGCTCTCCTGGAGATGGCTGAGCACCCGCCTGCCCGTGGGGAGCAGGGAATGGATGCCTTGTTTTGCTTTGCTGGCGTGCGCGGCTCTTTCTTTCCCTATTAAACTGTCTTTATCTCAGCCCATGAGTTTCCTCACTTTTACTCTTCCGATTCTCTCCCCCATCCCATCGGGGGGGAGTGAGCGAGCGGCTGCGTGGGGCTTGGTGCTGGCTGGGGCTGAACCACGACAGAAATTTCATATTCCGAGCAGGCGCGGAGCTACCAGAGACCATGTAACTTTTTGCAAATGTGTCACTTGAGCACTGAGATAATTTTTCTCTAATGCAGGTTTCTTACAAACGTACCTTTACAGCTAAAACCTTACAAATCCAATCAAAAAGATGAGTATTATAGAGCATTGTCGTGGTTTAGCCCCAATCAACAACCAAGCAAGTCGAAAGGAGGATGTAGCTGCTAGGTTTTAATGCAGAACGAATAGAGAAATTGGAGCGGGGCTGCGAGTGGCTGCTAAGTTAAAGTCTGTGGTGTCGGAAAAGCGCTGAATCTAAGAGTTGGATAGCGAGAGGCCAGAAACCTGCCAAGGAGAAAGGAACTAAAGGTACACAGGGGAAAAAAATCAAGTCCAATTTAGCTTTTAGGGTACTAATTCAGCACCAGTGCAGGTTGAAGTTTTAGCAACACTAGCAGAGATGGTGTTTTGGCCTAAAGCTGTTTATAAGCCCTAGCTGTAGTGTTGGAAGATCTGTGCACGTGGAGGATTTGCCACAGTGGCTGGGAGCTTCGATACTGCATGTCTGTGATGCATTTTAAATGAAGGTGGGGGTATCCTTTGGTGTTTCTGCCGTGTTTCACAGTATATGAACTGGATCCTTAATCATTTATTCTACATGCCATTAATCAAGGGGCATGGTTCTAAAGCAAGCTTTCTCATAGAGAGTGATTAAGCCAGTTTTCCTACTGATAGCTGTCCTTTATCCTTTGACTTCCTCTATCTGTGAATAATCTTGTTTTCTCCATTGCTAGTCTGGAGCTCTCTGTGTGCTGGCTGGCTGGCCGTTTCCAGGGTGTGGATGAGTCAGTTGGTAGCTGCAAACCGGAGATGAGCCTACCTGCTTTCCCGTCTGTGGGAACGCTAATTAGAGTTTTCTTTTCCTATTTAGTCACCGGGTTGGTTTGGGTTATTTTTTCCCTGAAACTTGTAGGAACTTAATTAACTCTGAGAATTTTGCTGTCCCCTACTGTCATGGTTCTGGCTGGGATGGAGTTAATTTCCTTCACTGTAGCTGGTGCAGGGCTGTGTTTTGGACTTAGTGTGAGAATAACACCGATAACACACTGATGGTTTGGTTGTTGCTGGGCAGTGCTGAACTAGTCAAGGACTTTTCCAGCCTCTCATGCTCTGCCGGGTGCACAAGGAGCCGGGAAGGGAGGAGGCACAGCTAAGAGAGCTGATCCAAACTGGCCAAAGGGATATTCCATATCATATGGCGTCATGCCCAGTATATTAACTGGGGGGAGTTGGCCGGGGCGGGCAGCAATCGCAGCTAGGGAACCGACAGCGTCGGTCGGTGGGTGGTGAGCGGTTGTGTCACTTGTGAGTTTCTGGGTTTTGTTCCTCTCCCTTGTTCTTTTACTCTTAATTATATTATTATTATTATTATTATTATTATTATTATTATTATTATTATTATTATTATTATTATTATTATTACCATCATCATCATCGTTATCATTGTTATTACCATTACTATTATTGCTATTTTATTCTAATTAGCAAACTGTTCTTGTCTCAACCCACGAGTTTCCTCGCTTTTGCTCTCCCGATGCTCTCCCCATCCCACAGGGCTGGGGGCAGTGGGCGAGCGGCTGCGCGGGGCTGAGCTGCTGACCGGGGCTAAACCACACCACCTACCCTGTGTCAGCTGGGTTTGGATAAATTTAAACAGTAGAGTTTCTTGGTTATTAAGTTAAAGCCAGTGAAACAGGCAGTGCGGTCACATAAGTTTCATTGCCCGAGGAATCAGGGCTAAAAAGATTATTTATCTTTGGCAACGCTTCGCTGATACAGCTACACTTGTCCTGTCATAGGTTTTGGTCATGTGTGAATTTTTCCTTCTGTCGAGTATGCATTTTCATAATATTAATTGTGCAAAAATCAGATTCTTCCCATACTCAGCAGCAGAGACACAACTGCGTACATTGGCAAGGAGGTGGATAGGATGGAGTACGGATGCTGCCCAAATAGTCATTCTCCCTGACTTCACTGGGTTATTTTTAAAATATCTTTTAAGTTAATGTTATATGAACAAGATGGTTTTGAATGGTTTCTTCTTTCACTTAATCTTCATGAAGGTTCTCAGCAATAAGATTTGCCTAAATGCCTGATCCGTGCTGTTCTGAAAAGACGCCGTTGCAATGTTCGCTAGACCTTCACTTGTCCTTTGTCATATGTTAACATCGGTAATGTTCTGATTTTGCGACTACAATATAGTTCTCTAGGGAGCAATTTGTCCCAGCTAGACCATCTGAAAACAGGTACTTCATGCTCGTTCTCCCTCAGTCATTCAGCTACTCCTCCAGTAATTAATGCTGTTTTAATTAAAATTTTATATATACCTCCCTGTATGTACCTAGGCATAACCTAAAGGCATCCCAAAATTTTTATGTCACCTCTTCCTTATTGCAACTCCCTGCACAAATGTTCCTAATTATGACAATAGTAAAATAATGAAAGCAGAGCTGTACAACTGAAGGGCTCATCCTGCCCATCGCAGAGGTTGGAGCGTGTGCCTGGGACCGCGCAGGGTCAGGCCACCCCTTTATCTCTCCAAATAAATCTCTGAACTGCAGTTAATATCAAATTCTGTACATCTGCTGGTTTGGTGTTGGGGGGGGGGGGGGGGGTGTTTTTGGTTGTTTTTTTTTTCTTTGGTTTTTGGGGGCTTTTTAACACTGTGGGGTTTTGGGGGGTATTTTTTTGTTTGTTTGTTTATTATTATTTTAAAGCTGCCAGCACTTGCTATTATAAAAGTTTGTACAAACACCCGGGAAAACCTTGCAGCAAGAAGTGTGCAGTGCAGCAAAATAGGCCGTTTTTCTCAGCGTGAAGCTGGAGCCCCTCTTTCAGGCTGCAGTTAAACAAGCACTTAAACACGTGCCGGTGTATTTGACTTAAGTGTACAGCGACAGCTAGGCCCTTGCTTTGCATGTCTAAATATGCGAAGTTTCACTTTGCTTCTGCTTCTAGTGCTTACAGAGGTGTGTTATTTATGTCACCTTCAACATTCCGCTATGAGAAATTCTCTTAATTTGAAACATCTATGAATTGCCACCCGCGTGGGAGTCTTTGAGTCTCCCCTATGCAAACACAGGCACTCACCCTCTCATGAGGCTACAGGCAGGTGTGTCTTCCCAATAATAGTGCTACTTCTGGTGCAAGAAAGTTGTTGAGCATGTTTTCTTTATTCTGGTTAAGAATCTAAGTTTAATGGCACACAGGACAGAAAACATTTGACAGCTATTACAAAACGCTGCCGGTTGCTGCTATCGGAGGCTGATATTAGGAAGTATGTGGACCATCGTTAAGCTTCAGAAGGTGATTCTGCTCTATGAACCACTCCTGTGCTTTAGAGTGAAACAGCAAATTTTTGTATTAGGGCAAAACTTTCAGGAGGTTTTGGTTGGTGGTTGTTGTGGGGTTTTTTGTTTGTTTTTTTTTTTTTTTTTTTTTTTATCCTTTCCTCCACCCTAAAAATCTCTCCCTCGATATCAACCCTGAATCTGAAATTCAAGGTAGGTTCTTCCCGGCACCTATTTCATCGTCAATGAACTTTCTGTAATCAGAGCTTGAAAGCGAAAGCATGAAGACACACAGCAGTTTTAAATAGTGTCTTTGGGGAAAACAAAAAATAACTGATGGTTGAAGGTCTGAACCAGCTGCTTTCTGGAGACCAGGGAGCTGTAGGATTTGCTGACGCTTCTGTACTTTGATGGTTTTGTCATATAATTCCCTGTTCAAGACTGTAAATACTTGTAGCTGATAGAGACACTGTTCTCTCTGCCTCCACTTACTTTCCTCCTAAAGGAAGCACGACTCAATCCTGGGACGTGTCCTTTGCCCTCCCCTTCCCTCCGGCTTGGCAGCTGTGACAAGTTTTCTCACCTCTTTTCACTAACGCTCAGATCTGTGCTAGGAGAACGTAGGCGCTTCACAGAAGAGCAGCAACCAAAGGCACAGGACGATCTCGGCCCGGGGGAGCTGAGGGAGAGGCTGAGCTGCCTGCCCTTGCCCCCAAAGCACCACGGTGTCAGGCTCCTTCTCTAACAGCTGCTGCTTCGGCTAAAGCTCGCCCACGCCAGCTTGTCCAGAGACGCCCTCCCGCCACCCTTGCCCCAAGATCAGGAACGCCTCTGCCTGCCTTGAGAGGTGACTGCCACCGGGCAGCGGGGCCAGCCGGGGCTATGAGCGGGGCGAGCACCTTGCTGGCGGCCCGTGGGAGTGGTGGGCTGCCTGCTTTGTATGGGCCTCACAAGACGACCGCCGGCGGGCTCTGTCCTTGCTGGCCCCCGTGCCTTGCCAAAGCACGCCGCGCAATGGGGTCTCTCCCCGCGCTGCACTCCCTCAGCCAGCCCTGGGGGCAAACCCCAGCCTGCCCCACCTCATGCGCCCACCTGGAAGAGCAAGTCCTGCTCTTGGCCCTTCCCCTCTCTCTCCTCAGTCTAGCAAACGTGCTGCCACCAAGGTTCCTTTGCAAGGAAACGGGTGGAGGTGGTTGCCATTTGTAACCTGGAGATCTGGAGGAGGATGGTCACACTGGATCAGAAAAAGGTGGGCTTAGCCCAGCAGAAGTGTGGTGGGAATGCACCGGGGTGGGGGACAGTTAAGGGAGGACGCCCGTGTTTGAACAAAGTGTGGGAAGAGAGAAGGTCCTGGGGAAGGACCACCAGCGGGAGAGGAATGCCTGCACCAGCAGGGACTCAAAGGCCCCTGACTTCCGTCCCACCCAGAGTCCTTGAGACAACGCTGTCTTCCCCAAATTAACTCATTTCTTTGCTTAAGAATTCATCTGAACACGAAACTTCATCTCGCTGCCCCTGCAAAACTCCGCCTTATCTACAGGGCAGAAAGCTTTGAGATGGCCTTGCTGGTCAGTGCTGTGGTGCCCTGCGGACACACCGTGCCCAGGTGGCACTCAGCACGGGCGATGTCAGCCTTCATCTTTCACAGTCACCACTCCCGGTGAAGTAAAGAGCTGTTTTACTGGGCTGGCAAGAAAGAAAAAGCTTGCATTACCCTAGCTATAGCAGCTATAAGAATTACAGTTCAGATATAACATTTCTTGTTTGAGCCTGTGTGAACAGTGCAAGCCAGTTGGGGATTAGGACCGTCAAGATACAGGCATCGACTCTTGGTCAGCCTTCTTGGTGAGGAACAAGCAGGGCGCACAAGGCTGGGGGAGCACGTGGCCGCTCTGCCTGCCGGGCTGTCCAACGTCCCTGCCTTGCCTCCACAGGACGCTTTGCAAGCCTGCGCAGATGTGAATGCAGCTTGCGGCCTCTGACAGCCGTACCCTGGCTGGTTGTTCCCCGTCTCCTGTTTTGGACATAGTTCCCCAGCCGTTGCTTTTGAACCCGACTTGTCTCCTGCTCCTGCCTTGCTTTGATGCTACTGTTTCTCCAGGTGCCAGATCACTTGTTCAGTCAGTGCTGTGCCATATTGTCATGGTTCTGGCTGGGATGG
>VZTV01024466.1:205-12882 GCA_013400875.1 Anhinga rufa | reverse complement strand
ACTAAGGCCCTTGGACAATTCTTGTAAGATGTTAACAAATACATTTTTCTAGAGAAAGCGTAATTCCTTAAATACGAGTGTTGGTAGCCTTAATTAAAAAACCAAACAAACAAAAACCCCAAAAAACACCCCAGCAAACACATAATCCAAGCCCCCAAAAAACATCCCCCCAAAAAAACAACAAAGAAACCCTGACATACGCATCTCCTTCAAAAAATACAATTGTATTTTTTATTATTCATGTGTAAATAAACTAGAAGTGGATTTTGGGATTTGAAGGAAGATCTTAAGGACTTTAAAAATGTAGCCTTCTTTGTATCTAGTGGATCACAATGAGTGTACCAACAATATATTGTCAGTTGACTTTTGACTGCTTAACAATATTGAGATGCCAGATGTATGGTTATTCAGTAATATATAATGTTATATAACTGGAATTGAATTTAATTTTTGGAAAGTTTATGAACTGATTCTGAATAATTATTTTATTGGTAGGTGCAGAATAATTACTGCTTTTTGGTTAAACTGTGTTTGGAGTACTCATTAAAATGTTGTTCACTTATAGCCAAACAGGACATATTACCTGATGGACCCAAGTGGGAATGCTCATAAATGGTGCAAAAAGATACATGAAGTTTGGCGGCACAGATACCACCAGAATGCTGCTAAATAGTAAAGCTCATCCAAAATTTCCCAGTTTCCCTACTTGCTGCTAGAACTCCGTGTGCAGCCGATCAGAGGAATCTTTTCAACCCACCTATTACCATCTCAAGGGGAAGCATATGTCTGAAATGTTCTGGTTCTTTTTGTTTTTGTTTGTGTTTTTTTTTTTTTTAAGAAAGAAAAAAAGAAAAGCAAAAACCTAATGGAATTCAGGGTCGCTTTGCTCGCTCTTTGTGCTTCTGTTGAGGCTTCCACATGCATATCATTGCAGTGAAGATCTTGCTTTTGTGTACTTCAGCTCAATTTCTGCTGCAGACTAGTGGATAGACCTTGCGTTACCAGCTTCACTTAAGATGAGTTAAAACCAATCCACACGCACACATGCCGAATCATGTACCAGCCTTATGTTTTATGGGGCTGGAGTTTTCTGTGACTCTCAGATTATCATTAAACTGTATTTCATCAGGGAGCTTTTATATGCCTCGCCTAAGCACCACCTCTTTGTTTTCTCTTCCTTTCCTCACAGTCCCCCAGCTTATTGGTATATGGCATTTGTAGCCAGGTCAGTTGCACCCTTGTGTAATTCCTAATATAGTTCTGGTTGCAGGATTTATGTGGTACTTTAGTAATTATGTGAATGAATCAGATGTATGTGTCTGGCAGACAGGCTCCAATGATACAGGTTGTGAGAGAGTAAAATGCTGAACATGGCACTGAAAGTTTTCTAAAATTGAAATGTTGGCTTCTGAAGCATATAAGATTTTAAACATTGAATTTAAATTTTAATATGAATCATATGCGTGTTTAATCAAGGGACAATAAACTTACCAGCATGCTTTTAATTAATGCTAACTGAAAAATTAACTAGTTAGTATGGGGGGGGGAAAAAAGGTTACTATTGAAGTAGTAAATAGTTTTTCACCTTTTCAGGAGATGAGGGCTAGAAGCTTTCTTTCCAGGGTGTGCATGTATTGTGCATTTTAGTGGGGCCAACCTATTTACCTGGGTAGAGAAGGAAGTGTGAAAGCTTTGTACAATTGATTACTTGACTTTTTTGTCTCATTGTATAATGAGATGTACAAATAATCCTATTTTTGGTCTTGGCCAAATATTTAGTGGCTCTGGGGAAAAAAAATATGTAAGCAATTGAAATATTAGATCCATAAAATAATCTGGTTAAAAATTCAGAGGAAAATATTGATACAAAGGGGAAAATACATGGTACTTAAGGCATATCTATAAAATTAAAATATTTTTCATATCGATCTCCTTTATCCTCTTCAAATTAAAGCTTTTTTGTGGTCAAACATTTCTTGTAACGTTGCAAAGACACAACTTTCTATGTGCTAAAACCAACTTTCTTAATTGTATTTTTGACATGCCCGTGTTCCTGAACCTTGCAGAGAAGAATAACTTGGGTCTGGACAAAGGCATTCCTTCCTTGGTTTAAAAGCAGTATAAACATCACACCTATTTATTTACCTCCTACACATACCATCTATTTGCATTTTGAGGTCTTATACTACAATGTGCTTTTCCTTCCACCAAAGAAAGAAATGTTCTACTGCAGAACTTATGGGCTGCTGTTCTAGAAGCAGTGTTTTAAAAGCAGTGGCTTATCAGGATTTCTTAGAAAACACATGAATGTTGGATATTTTGTTGTTGTACAGGGTGAAGGAGATTTATTATCGATCTCTTAAAAACTGTGTTATGTAGTTGAGCTTGATGACAGTTCAGCTTTTCTAGTATCTTTTAGTCTTTAAAGGAGAGAGTGCAGTTGCTTTTTTTTTTTCTTTTGGAAGAACTACATTCTTGTAGTCTCCTGTTATCCCACCATGTACAGAGACTTGACAAAAGTAAATCACTGACTTACAGTGCCTGGTGTTAAGGGAGCTAAAGTGTCCTGTAAATAGCTGAGATGAGAAAGACAGAACACTATTCCCTTTGCATCATGAGAACTTTCATCGCATGCAAGGTATACCCGTTGTCGCTAAAATAGTACAGTACACTCTGTGTGCCTGTATTAATCCTATATTTACCATTCTAACCAAGATTACATGTATTGTAAGTTTGCAGTGCTATCCGTTTGTTCTCTGGCTGTCAAATTCCAGCTGTATTTTGGGTCCACTGGAGGCAACCCTACTGCTTTTGGATTTAGTCTTTGGTAAAGAAATGTAGACATATTCCCAAATTTATACAAGAGAGTTTGGCAGTGATGGAGATTCATGGTGCCACTGCTGTTTGGTGTGACAAAACTTAGCCGCACATAAAAAGTCTGGCAAAGTTTTTCTGCCAATAGTAAATGCCTTAGCTTCATTAGGAGATGGAGTGATCTCCGTTGACTTGTTCACTAGGTGGAAATCTAGGAATGCTTAAACATGTTTTCTGTAATATTTAGTCTTGGAGTCATTTTGCCATAACAAAGTAATTACTCTGCTTTTTCACAAAATCCTCTCTCAGTAGACTTCCGTCCTGCCCACCAAAAGCTTTCAGCCAAAGAAATCTTGGTATCAGTAAGCTATCAAGAAGGTGTCTGGAAGGCTCATGTCTGCATTCTAGTATTCCTTTTTTCTTTTGACAATGCTGCCATTAGAAAACTGCAAGCATCTCTTACAGGCATCCCTCCCCTTAGAATGCCAATGTTCCAAATCAAGTCTTCCTTAGCTGCTGCTTTTTGGGGAAGAGATGGAGCTTTTCTGGGAGAGGTATTTGTCTGTCTTGTACTGTAAGTGAAATCTGTGGTTTTGAAAGATGGCAGAAGAATAGAGTGAGGCAAGACAAAGGAATCATGGATTTAAGTATGTTTCACCAGTTTGTCCACTTAAATGTGTATTGGCAGGTGGTGCATACTATGGAGGGCTGGTTCCTGTTTTAAATGCTTATACCTGCAGTAGGGTAGCTTCAGATCTTTGTCCTGGAGATCACTCCTGTCATTCTTGGGAATTCATGGAATGAAATGTACAAGGGAGGTTCTTCAGAGCTGCAGATAAGCCATTTAATTTCTCTGCTCTTTATCCGAGGTCTTTCAAAGCACAAAAAGGATTGTTAGGCACTTGAAGACTTCTTCAGACTCCTCACTGCAAACCTACTGAAAAACCAATCTGTTGGTTGATTGTCTTTTGCATTTTGAACAATTGCTAATAATTTGTAAAGAATCTGGTCAGTAGTGTTGTTGTAATTTTGTTTTGCTTGGGATTTGAACTTCAGGAAGGTGTTTATTGCACTGTTTTCAATTGGGTGGAGCATAAAAAGGGATGACGTACTACTAGAAAGGATTTTTGAATCACACTGTTCTATTCAGTTTCCAGCCCAGTCACAGGAAGTTTAAAACTACTTTGATAAACTGGAGAGATGAGTTTGTTTACCATTGGCCTTAAAGTCCAGTTTTGAGAAGGATTTATATTAAGACAGACTTGCTTTAGATGTGATGTTGAGGCATTGTGAGTGGACTGATATTACCTATTAAGATCTAATTTGCTAAGCATTAAAATGCTGAGGACATCAAACTACAAGATAGTACTGTGTTCCACTTACTTTTCTCTTTCTGATGTGATTTAGTTGTGAAGTGTCTGCTATATATAAGCCCAGAAAAAAACCTCTCTAGGTAGAAACAAAGAAGTGATAACTGTAACCCATTTTCATAGTTCAAGATGTTTAATTTAATGTGCTTGATATCATATTTTGTGCTGGGAACGTTGAAGAATCCTGAGGATTTCCCATGTGTACATTTAACAGTTTCTTTTGAATGATTTAGTAAAGTCGACACAACTTGATTCCAAGACCTTGCTGAAAGAACTTACGTATTAATAGCTGCCTAAAGATGTGGTCTGTGGATTCTGATCATTCTTTCTACTAGTGAATTACACAAATAGGTGTGGTATTTATATCTGAAATTTTGCTGAATGCCTGTAATATTTTACAGTGCTCCTGCAAAGCTTCATGACACAGATTGTCCATCAGTTGATCAAGTGAGTTTACAGACAAGTAATTCTCTGACCCAAAATGGCAAGCTTTCAGTTAAGACTGGTAATTTAAGAATGTTTCTTCTTTCTTAGAAGAAATATGACTCTTACACAGCAAACAATTGGAGAGGTTCTTAAGCACCCAATAACCTGGTCTGTCTGTCAGCATGGCAGTGAATGTAGGTGGTTGCCATTTGACAAAGCTTCCTATGTCCATGTACTAACTCTGATTGGATATGGCAAATGTTCTAAATTGTAGCAGAACTTAAAATTACTGTATCTGACAAAAGAGGGAAAAAATAAGAACCAGGAACCATAATCAGTTTTGATAGTTGTATGCTAGCTGTTTTCAGGTTGGTGGCAGTCAGTTACGTGTGTAATATTCTCTACCTGGTTTGTAGCTGTAACTGTGATGTACAGATAANAAAAAAAAACCCAAACCCCTCAAGAACCACCACAAAACAATCTCCCCTCCAAGAACTCGTGAAAAAAGAAGCAAATAATGCAATGATATAAGATACACACTTTTGTATTTTTATTCTTATAAGGTTATTTGCTGGCTCTTGTTGGCCTCTAGTTCAGTCTGTGTTATTTAAATTCTAATATATGAATTATTTGGATTGAATTCATGTTCGGGGCCATGGTGTTGTATGTATTAATGTACAGCCTTGAATGTGAATAATTATTGTAAACTATATTTTACACCTTTTTTCTGGCTTTATTATATAAATTTTCTATTGGTCGATGATTTAATCATATCTCATAATTTAATGACTGTTTATTCTCCTCTCGACAGATCTCTGTGCTGTAGATGTGTAGTTAGTGACTGGATGATGGATTTCACTTATGCTTGGTAGTCTGTAATAAAGGCATGTAGGGTCCTGGCCTGGCCTCTGCCTCTTCCTTCCGCGGCGGGGGGCGGGTGGGACCTCCGGCCCTGCGGAGGCGCTGTCGGAGGCGCGGGGGCCGCTTCCGGGGCGTCGGGACTTGCCCCGGCGGGCGAAGCCGCTCCCGCGCAGGCGCCCGGCGGGGAAGGGGAAGGGAGTCGTTCCGAGCGGGACGCTTCCGGTGGGAGGTGCGCCCGGGGACCTGTGGTCGAGGCGGACCCTTCCGGCGGTGGCGAGGATGGCGGCGGAGAACCACTGCGATTTCCCGGTTCCCCCGATCGGCGGCCTCGGCCTGGGAGGCCCGGGCGGGCCCTGCCGCCGGTGCAGCTCCGCGCCGCCGCCCGGCACGGTGCCCGGCAAGTGGGTCCGGCTGAACGTGGGGGGCACTTGCTTCCTGACCACTCGACAGACGCTCTGCAGGGACCCCAAGTCCTTCCTCTTCCGCCTTNCGCTGCCGTCCGTAGGGGAGTTCCCAAAGGGTCGCGTTGCTTACCGAGCCCGTGGGCTTCAAGGGAGTTTAGTTCTGGGCGTGAGGGTGGGCTGATCTCGTGCAGAGCGATGGGATTCGCGAACGACACGACTGCTTATAAATACAACGAAGAGAGCACAGGACCGTTCGTATGTTTGTTTAAATTTTTATATTGTCCAACTGGGTTTAGTTTTAATATTTTAATGGAGTATCTGCTTGTACTGATGTCGTGTTATTTCTGCACTGTCATCGCCCTCTTGTTCGATTTCAAGAACCAAATCAAACTACTTTTTATAATAACTTCTCTCACTTGGCCACAGCATTCTGTGTTTCAGCAATTCTTTGAGTAAAATATTACTTATTCTGCGTGGACTGCAAATGGTGGGTGATACTGAGTATTCAGGTGTTCATTCTGACTCATTTTTTAGCATGGAAAGAGAAGTTACTGATTAAGAATTTATTTAAGGAGGGGTATGTAGTAAAGGATATAAAGTATTTGTATATAGTGCTGGCTCTAAAGGAGATTTTGGAGCATAATGGTCAAAAATGGACTGCCATTACAGTGTACTTAGGGAAAAGAAGGGAGCAGCTTATAACCCTTGAATATATAACCAACAGGTTGAAAACAAACAGTTGATTTTTATAGATCAATTTTATTTTTTTTTCAATGAGTCTAGTAGTAAATTTCTTCATATTCTCAGACATAACTTCCAGAAATGGTGTTTAAATGCTAAAGAAGGTAGGGAACAGAACTTGAAGAGCATTCCAGAGTTAGAGAAAAAACACCTTCAAGTGTGACAGTGTGGGAATTGGTTTTTGTTGTCTTTGGTTTGGGTTGGGGTTTTTTAGAGAGGATTAGCTTAAACTGGCATATAAAATAAATTTAAAAATGTAGGCGGCTTGCTGGTAGGTCAGAAACTGTCTTCACTTGGGAGAGAGTAGGAAAGCTTTCTTCTAAGGTTTCTTAAATAAAAGATGAGGCACACTTAATAATTATGGCACCTGTTTAAGCTGTTCCACTGCAAAAAGGTGCTATCCTGCAATGTTATCAGAGAGAGAGAAAAGGCAGATTTTTAGAAGAAATGCTTTACTTCCAGTTAAGGCATTTGGCTGCCTTTTTCCACCAATTTATGAAATCGATCCTCTTTCACAAGCACCATCAGTGAAGTGCTGCCATCTTGCAAAAATTTCATGAGGCTGCTAATGTAAACATTTTCTTTTTACCGTGCTTACGTTTTTGGGTAAATCATAGATTTATGCTAAGGTTATTTAGCTATTTGGTAGGATATCCTTTCAACACAGAAAGGGCATGGACCTGTTGGAGTGGGTCCAGAGGAGGCCACGAAGATGATCAGGGGGCTGGAGTACCTCTCCTATGAAGACAGGCTGAGAGAGCTGGGGTTGTTCAGCCTGGAGAAGAGAAGGCTGTGGGGAGACCTTATTGCGGCCTTCCAGTACTTAAAGGGGGGCTATAGGAAGAAGGATGGAGATGATCTCTTTAGCAAGGCCTGTTGTGACAGGACAAGGGGTGACGATTTTAAATTAAAGGAGAGTAGGCTTAGACTGGATATGAGGAAGAAATTTTTTACAATGCGGGTGGTTAGACACTGGCCCAGGTTGCCCAGAGAGGTGGTCAGTGCCCCAGCCCTAGAAACCTTCAAGGTCAAGTTGGACAGGGCTCTGAGCAACCTGGTCTAGTTGAAGATGTCCCTGGTCGTTGCAGGGGGCTTGGACTAGATGACCTCTAAAGGTCTCTTCCAACCTAAACCGTTCTTCATTCTATGATATGGAGAGACCTGATGAATTTTTTTTCATGTTTCTAGACTTACTTGGTTATAGTTGTTAACAGCATACATGACAACTTAAAGCTAGCTGCAGTCGCAACTATAGAAAGATATCCTTTGCTTACAGGGAACATGCCTATACATTATTTGAGCTGTTGAGATATTACTAAATGCCATCCTTTTTTGCCAGTGTAGAAGTCTAATGGAAACCACTTCAGCAGGATGCAAACAAATTGTATTGTCCTGTCATCGTGAGTAGCCTTTTTTATAAAATTGTAGCTGGTATAGTTACCTTTAATAGATTATTGTGCAAATCAGTAATATGAGGCAAGCAGTAGCTATAGAGAGAACTACAGATTGTTGTGGAAAATCTGGATTTAGAGAAACCCCTGTAATTCAGAGATGCATTCTCTAGGCTCATGAACCTAGATGTCTTCAATTTGATGTACAAAAAGCAAAGCCTTTCGCGGTTAAATATGCACTATGGTCTTTTCACTACAATGTTTGTTAGAGTTTCATGCCCTGTTGTTTTGACCATCTGTAGTCATTGATTTTTTCGCTTCAGCCATTCAGAGCATGGTTTCTGCAGTCACCTGTCACCTTGGATTTTGCAGACGTGGCCTACCTCTTAGACTACCCGTCATAGTGTATTAATTACAGTACCTAAGATTACTTAAACACGTAGAGCCTTTCTTCCAATGATTTGATTTAGAATCTTCAGGTTCTTCACCTCTGTAAACAGCAAAACGTAATCCAAGCAGTTTCTTTCTTTTTTTCCTCTGAATGATAAGGGATATCATAGATGCCCTTTCAAGAGAAAAAAAATCCTTCCCTGACATCACCAGCTTGTGAATGTACCATCTTGAAACAATAGCACATCAGTAGATTGTCTGTATGGTTTGCTTTTGGAATATCAGATGCCTTTAGCTGATGAGCACAGATATTTCAAGGGAATAATTGGTGATACTTGCATTATTGTCCTGGACTCTGGTTCTTCTCTTTTGCCACATATATGTAAATCAAAATCTGATAATAATAGATTTGGATTTTTCCCCCTCATAGTTTTACTTTTTGGAGTCTAGTTATGAGTTTTAACCTGATACTAAGTTGACATTTTTCTTAATCATATGCTAAAGATTATTTACAATGACTACTATGCAGCACAATTTTGTGCTCGTAAAACAGTCATTCTTACAAGGTGCAGCTAATAAATAAAGATACTGCCCTCTTAAAGCCTGGAGCATTAGAGATAGTCTTTAACCTATAATTTCCTGGGTTTTCTTCCTAAAAATCACATGGGATTTAAACACCTAGTTTTAAACTTTAAAATGAGAGGGAATGTGTATTTGAGCTCATACTTAGGCTGATGCCTGTTACACCCATCCCAGACATACTTGTCCCTACCTCCAGATGAGAATGTGGGGGAGGTGGGGTGAAGAGAATCCTGAGGGATGAGCCAGCAGATGAGATAATCAAAACTGATAGCTACAGTCCTTTGTTTGAAAGAACTACGAAAAATCTAACCTTAACAAGGTATATTATGTATCCTGTATGGGGAATTTGTCTGAATGCACTTCAGTAACTCACTTTGGGAAGTTTTAGATGTATTTTCAACAGATTAATACTGAATTGTGCTCATAATACAAAAAACGTTTTCTAGTTCATAGGCACATTTCATACTCCTCCGATCATGCTCCATCTGATAAGTATGTAACTCTGCAAAAATTAAGTAGGACATATATTTTCTTACAACTTCAGTGAGTTAAACCAGCTTGTGGAAAGCTCTAATGTTGTCCCATTGTTCCATGCCCATATCCCATCCCAGCTGCCAAAAGGGAGGGGGCAGGTTGCACATCTAGAAGCAAGAGCAAGCAGAAGAGCCAATAATTAAATTAGCTATTAAAAAGAATTGAACAGCCTCAAGAAAGGTAAATTATCTTCAGGTGCTAATGTTGAACAAGGCTGTGCAGCCTATCTCTTGTTATCGGATATGTTTCCAGTTGCAACAGAAAAAAGATTAACCTTGGTGCACCCTGTCGCAAAACTAGCATTGAATGGAATGACATAGTGACGTTGGTCTCTGAATTTAGTATGTTTCACAATGGGATACGCATCTTTGTATTTAAGACTCTTCTTTGTATTCAAGACTATTTGAGAATCACGTCAGCAAATGAATGAATGGTAGTGGTCACACCTACTGTTCACAGTAGGATTTGTTTTCCAGAGTATTTAAATCTCGCTTTACAGATTAATATGTAAAAATAGACAAGCAGAGTCTTGCTCACTTTTTCATCCTTGTATAACTTATTTAATGCTTGTATTGTAACCTTTACTGCCAGATATTTCCTAATTTCAGCACCCTCCTGTTTCATCTATATACAGTTTTTCTTTTATAAACTCCTCTATCATTCTTTAAACTTTACCCTAAGTGAGAATATCGTTAGCCTTTCTTAATAAGTTTTTTGGCAACAGTATTCATGCTTGATTTTTAATGTCTTTCTAAAGTTAATTGTAATTGTACTGAGGTGGACTCTCTTAAGGAAGGAAGGAAGCAAGCAAGCACTAAATGTTTTAGAAAATTCAAAATCTTCCTGGCTGCACATCCTTAACTGTCAGCACTAAAAAGTGTCTTAATTGTAGTCATTATTCTAAGATATGACTGAGATAAAATATATTTGTCCATGAGATTGCTGACTAGTTAGGTGGATTATTAATGTTGTTAATGTTATTAATGTAACGATTATTAGTGTTATTAATGTAGTTTTAATTAGTACTGACAGTCTGCTGATGCTGAAAGTTTTTATATTACATAGTTTGAGAAAAATGTGTTCTGGGCATCTGGCTCGAGATTTAAAAAGCATAGAGGGTAGGGGAGACAGTTATTTCTAAGTCCAGTTTTAGTGCCAAATATTATTGTATTTCTATGCATATTGTTGCCTTTAGCAGAACTTCTGCTTGCTCAGTATATGTAAATGATGTCAGTTTTTCAGATGGCCATGTTAGAGCGCACAGCTTTGAGCCAAGAACTTGGTGGTGTGGATTCTGAGTATGTCCATTCTGGAAAAGTATTCAAGGAGAAGTATTCAGACTAGTTTTGACCACAATGAAGATAATTAACTGGAAATAAATTCTGAATTTTAACTAGTGTATTAATGCAATTCTTTGAGAGAATGTTAAATGAGATTAGTGAGGTGTATGTATTTGGTCCTACGTTTGAGTCCTACTGGAATCCTGTACCTGATTCTGGTATCCATAATTCAAGGTCACTTCAAAAATTGGACAACTTGGAGGGTAGTCACAAGATGAAATATGATTTTGTAGAAGGTTATAAAGAGCAAAACTGTTTTTTTGGCAAGGAGTTTGAGTGACTTCTCAGTCCAGAAGCACATACATGGAGACTAGAAATGTAATAGTGAAGCCTGTTCAGTCTAGCAAAGGTTCTGTGAGATCCAGCTAGTGAAGTTGAAACTATAGATGTCCAGGCTAGAAAGTACATATTTTTAACAGCGACAGTAGTTAGCTGTTGGAATGGCTGGCACAAAATGGTTAGGCTTCACCACTACTTTCACTGTAAATAAAAGGAGTCCTATGTATGTTTTAAATAAAGATCAGGCTCAAGTATTCGTTATGATTCCTTTGAGCCTCAGTCTTTATATTTGACGTAGAAATGTTTGAGACTGGAATACACGATTATTTAAATGTTGTGGGTAATATTTTTCAAAGTTTTTGAAAATACATTGAGTCTCCTGTCTCCATCAGTGCTGGACTGTAGATATGCTTTAGTGTTAATTCTTAAGGAAGAAGGAATGTGATTGAGAGCTACACAGACTTTTCATTGGTATGCTGAACCAGGTGATTGAAAATTTAAGAGCAAGTTATTAGGCTTCCTCTGAAATTCCATGGTATTTGTAACTTGGACTAAGCATTGGTGTGGGAGAGTGGTAATAAACAAATGCAGCCTTCACTATACCTCAGCAATGTTGTCTTTTAAATGGTGTTCTCATAAAAAGGAGTGGGTATGGAAAAGGTCTAGGACTTACGGACAAGGAAGGAAAAACTCTTGGTAGAGAGAAGAATGTAATGCAGAAATAGAACAGAAATACAAACACCCCTGTGGTTAATTAGCACTTTTGTGTTGGGTATGCAAAGACAACTGGAGCATTTGCTTTGAGTATCCTTACAAAGAGTAGCAAAATTTGTATGGAACACCTATGGGATTGAAATGTGGGGTGATATGACTGTACCGAATTGAGAGGAAGCTTGAGTTTCAGCTGCTGTTCTGGTAAACATTAACACCTATTTGTATAAGATATATATACAAGAGAGAAAACTGAGATTTGTCTGGCATTTGTGGTATTCACTTGAAGCTTGGGAGGTGGCTTCAAAATACCCGCACTGGTTGTGTCAGTGAAGATTCAAACCTGCTCAAAGCCTGTAGAAACCTAGCTAAATAGTTAGCAGAGGAAGTAGTGTAGCTGGGACAACACAGTCTATTAATATTCAAGGTAGCAAGCTTAAAGCTTGCTATGTTACAGTTATGTCTGCCCAAACTGTAGCTACAAATCACGTTTGAAGTGCAATTTATTATTCTTATATTAAAATAAACCAAAAATGTTTCTTTTAGAAAGAGTGACCAAAATGCTAATTATATATGAGAATGCAATGTGTTTTCATGTACATGTGGATGAAGCCAGTCCTGACAATATTTTGAAAATGCAGACTTATGACCTGTATTTTGAGCATTATAGATGGAGGAGATGACTACATTACTGTGTCAGCTTTTATTGGATTTATGTTTACATAAATATCCTTAAAGATCTAGTGTAATCAGCTTTTCTTAGTGACTTCAACATGAAGTGCTTAGTGTACGTTGAAGGATAATCAGGCCGCTCACTCTAAAGGAGGAGTGAGC
>VZTV01024461.1:0-21000 GCA_013400875.1 Anhinga rufa | reverse complement strand
GGAGTTTGGCTGGAGGTCCCTTCCATAATGCTTAACATAAAACACTGAATTAAAATTAATTCCAGTCAACTTTATACTACTTTTGTTATGCTTCATAAACCTATGATAATTACATGTCTCAGGCTTTTTTACTTTACTGCTCTGATTCTACAAATGCTCAATTCCACATGCACCCTTATCCACATTAGCTGTCTTCCTGAAGTCAACAGGAATGTTCACAGTTTATCACAGACATAACTGTTTGCCAATCTGCTCATGTTTTTAATTTTATTTGGTGCAGATGGACAAACAAAAAAGGTGATGTGTTCATATAAACATTAAGACATTCTGAAATTCTGAATACTGAAAATTTTGCTCCTACAAATACTCAGCTGTGCAGCATACATGAAGATGATGCTTTGTAAAAGTTTATGATTCACAGTACTAACAAGGACAGAACAGCACAGAAGCACATGCAGTAGCTGCAGCAGAATCAAGCAAGCAAATGCAAGGAAACAAAAGACTCCAATCATATATAGACCTTCTTTAGCCCTATAACAATGATGTATTACAAAATTACAAAGATTTGCATTAGCTCTTCAAGTAACCTACTAAAGCCTCAGCACCCTTCAGTGATACAACAGTAGCGATGAAATCTTAACTGAAGAATATAACGTTTATTTTCTATGCCATCCAGTGTGGAATAGCTGCAGAATAAATATGGTTCCTCCTCTCTGACTGCTTTATCTAGGTCAAAAAACTCCTTAAAGGCAGGAAGTCACAGGAAACAAATGTCACTACACATCAACTTTTTATCATGAAAACAAGCAAGACAGTAGATAAAACCACCACCTTCCCAATATTTCAGTATGAAGTTCCATGAAAGACATCAGCTTATCCGTAAACACAAGACTGTTGTGAAAACTCATTATAGGCTGCAAATGAGATCGCCTCACACTACCACATGACAAATCCCCAATTTTCTTAGAAATTTTTTTTTCCCCAGTGTTTTGCATAGTTTTGCATAAGGTAACGGGACTTGAGAGGTTTTGAAGGCACTGCTGTATACATTGAAAAATACACTAAATCAGATGCACAATCACCTTATTTTGAATAGCTTAGGCATGACTATGTGAAAACATCTTTTGCTTTTTGTATGAGAATTACACATGCTCAAAAAAACAAACAAACAAACAACAAAATTACCGAAAACACCAAAACCAACAGCAGCAAAATTCCTCCACAGCAGAATTATTTTCTAAAACACATCTACCTTCATGAAGGACTAATATTTACAAGACAATGTCATTTCCTGATTATAAGCAAATTAACCATACACACTTATTTTTAAAGGCAAGGGTGAAAGATGAACTTAACTTCTTTAACTTATACTCATCCGATGGCAGAAGTTGTCCCTTCCTACTCAAACACAGTGCATTTCACAACCAAAGATCAGTATTGTATTTTGATTTAATCAATGCAAAGCAAAGACTCATTTAATTTACATATCTCTTACTTCATTATTATAACCAAAGGTAAGGTTCTCAAAATTCTCTTTCAACTACAGATTCTTGGAACAGATAGTTTTAATACTGACTTTGCACCTTTAAACCAAAACAACACCGATATTGCTTCTGTCATATAACTGTAACTTAACAGATTATAAAGAAACCATTAATTTTTAAGATGATTGCCCAGTTTATAGTATTTCATGTAACTATACAATGTACGTACTCCTATAGCTAACTACAGACATATGAACAGTTGTAAGATCAGTAAAATTGTAGAACTGGGTACAGAAGTTTCATATACATATCAATCACACCAACAGAAAAAGCAAGGCAAGTGCAAATTAATCCAAATATAAAACTGTTTAAGCTTTACCTCAACTACCTGATTGGCGTATGACAATTTGCAACACTGTTTCAGTAACAAAAAAAAAAATCACTCATAAGTTGTGTGCATTTGAGACAGAAATATGAAAAAAATGACATGACAGAAACAACTGTAACACAAATTATGACTATAGAAACTTCACGCTCATCTCTCTATTTTCATTTCAAGTAATATACGCTCTACCTTCTTCCTCCTACGTTCCTTTTCAATCAGATCCGCTTATGTGAGAACACTACTGCTTGACATTTGCAAATCCTACTCTAAAGTAGCCAAAAACACACCTATAAACATAGCCCAGTTAACCTGATTAGTCATTATGGCATGGGACACTGTCTGCTAAAGAAAGAAAAATAAAAGTTCATGAAATCTGATTCATGAGTCACAGCCAAGTCCAACATCTCTTAGTTTTATACTTAGATATAATTTCTAAGTAATTCATAGTTTTAATACAACCAGTATGGAACTCCAAAATACTCCTCTGAACACAAATCAGCCATAAGGTCTCAAACATTTCAGGCAGCTGTCTTCCTTATGAGCAACTCTATCAAAAGTGTTTTCAAGAAAGGGAAAAAGCAGGTGCAAAAGCAGCCTGAGGTAATTAATCTATACTTACAAATATATTCCTTGAGAAAAGTGGTTTGTTTGATTTCTTGAAGTATCTAACACTTGTATTCAGAAAGAAAATCTTTAAAACATAAACCATAAATCAAAACCAAGCAAAGATCATTCTAAGCTAGCAAGTAACACTACCTAAGGAGATGTTATGATCTCACCTCATCTGTTAAGCCAAACCTGTGCTGTTTCCAGTGAGAAACCTTCATTGAGCATGCGTGCAGCCACAGCTCTAACTCATGCAGCAATCACATCTTTGTGTATAATGTAAGTAACTGCAATAAGATGATAGAAAAAAGTGCACTGATACATGAGAGGTTCTCTGCAATCTGTTGCGCTATTTCCTGCTCAGGTAATGCTGAACACAATAAACTTTTCCAAGGAATTGACTTAGTTAATAGATACACTTGATCCTTGTTCAGAATCTACTGGCTTTCATCGTCAGGAAAGCTTCTACTACTAAAAAAAGCAGTTAATAAACCCACTTTGTAGACCCAGACCACAAGACCAAACTAAAAGTATTGATTCAGCCCTATATATACTAGGGGGAAAAGCATGAGAAGACAAACAAATAAATTTTTAGTTTGCAGCCATACAGGCTTTACTTAGGATTAGTTAGTAGGTGTTACACTGAAGTGAAACATACTTGACACGGTTTACTCTAAGAGCTCCCATACTTAGTAACATAAAGAAGTCTATAAAATGAATGACAGAATGGGAGAATTATTTACTGTTTCTTATTATAAAAGAGCTAACTTAATTTGCATCAAATGAAATTACCAGGTGTCAAGTTTGCAAAAATCAGCAAAAAGGTATTTTTTCCAACATGGGATCCAATTACGTTGCGGAACTCACTGCCCAAGGATGTTGTGGATACAAGAGTTTTAGAGGGATTAAAAGAAAATGTTGTTTATAAAAGAGAGAAAAAATGCAAACAGTAAATGGTTTTAACTCAAAAAGAAATCAACTCTGGCTTTGGGATCCAAAAGAAAAAACAAGGGATATACAACCATTTGCATAATTTATCTGTTTTTATGCTCCTCCCTAGGCATCTGCTACTGACTACTCTTGGAGGCAGGTAATGGACTAGATGCATCTTTGCTCTGACTCAGAAACACTGCTCTTATGTTCACAGTATCTTGTTTATGATTCACAAATCTATACTTCCACAAAACCAAAACCAATTACCAAAATACAAAATACATGGTTTTGTCAAAATGAACAAGACATTATCTTGGAACAGTCAAGCCCAAGATGTCAGGATCTTCATGTAGTCAAATGCTAATACACAAAGCACATCCAAGAAACCCAAAAATAAAAACAAAACAAAAAAACTTCTTCAGAGCTAAGCTGCACCCAGAAGCCAGTCTGCTTTTTCCAGCTGTATCAGTTACATCTGTCTGGAATCCTGCCTCTCCAAAAGCTGCACACAAGAGCTCTGTCAACAACTGCTGCTGTGCCCAGCACAAAAGGTATTTTTCAAGCCAAGTACCTCAAAAGTCAAATATTAATGTTATTATTTACCTAGCAATATATCCTAACAATGCTTTCACTGAAGTCAGGGGAAATTTGACAAGCATCAATGAAACCAATTAAAAAACATGAACTTCATGAACTGGAGAGTGATAACCCATGCATCTTAAAAGTAGTTGCGAAAGACTAATTGAACTACTTTGATTTGTGTGTATTTAACGGGGCAACTCTAAAACCTCTTTCATCCCATGCCTCTGTGTGTTACGACATTGACAGAGGAGCTACTTACTGGTCATGAACCAAAACAAAAAAAAAAAAGCGCTGTTTTTCCCCCAGCCCCCATTTTATTCACTGAACAAGATGACGGCTGGTGTGTATATACAGAAGTACCTATGCGAGTCTGTCAAGAATTGGAAAAACAAAAACACACTTCCCACAGCTACTACCTCCTGCTTGAGAACTTAAATATTTGAATTGTGAGCGAGGCTTCCAGGGAAGCATTAAAAATAGCAACCAGAACAGTTATCTTAACGCGCAGTAATGCCATGTTTCATGGCATTTATATCTGTAGAAAGATGCCTTTATTATAGCTAAAAGTATACTCTAACATTAATAATTTAATTTCCCCAGCAAATGTTAAAATGTGCGTTTTGCAGGAGATGACCAAGTTGTATTTGTTTTTCCCTTCCCAAAACAGGAAGTTCAATAACATTATTAATGCAATCATATTTAAACACTGTGCTGAAATAAAAAAAAAAGGCCAAGGACACTAGAACAACATACAATTATTAGTGACAATTAAATATGACATTTCAAGTCTGTAACAATAATTAACTTGGAGTCACCCTTAAGTCACTATTGATTAGACAAAACAGAGATGGACCCTCCCTTCTTGGTTTCCAAGATCACTTAAAAACAAACAAAAGAACAGGCCACCCTGGTTTTTTTAAGCTTCACCTGCCATTAAAATTTCCAGTGTTCGTGTGTAGTCATAGGCAAAGCATACTACTGGCAACATAGTAGGATTAAACAACAAAACAAAAATAGATCTAGTGATTACTTGAGCTGGAGGTTAGCAATCATCAATGTCGAGCTCATGCCAAAACTACTTTCTTTCCAATCATGTTTCAACTGTTAATTAATATTTACATTATACTAAAGTAACTAAGTTTGATTCTTAAAATCCAGCAGATCATCTTCAGTGTGACCAGTTAAATCTACAATGAAACTCAAGAACACGGCTACAAACAGTATTAGTCATCAGTAATTCACAGTAATGACTTGCTGTAAGCAGATAACGTCTGCTTTGCATTTGCCTGGACTCCTGTGTTTAAAAAAACAAAACAAAACAAAACACCAAAAAACTTTACAAATAATGAAACTACTATTTCCCTATACAACTCCAGTAAGCCTTTCCTTTTATAAACAGATTATTTTTAAAAGGAAATAAAGCAGCATCTTAATCACCAATCTAACTATGACCCTGTAGATTTTGCCTGCCCTTCAAGATAAAACTCATCCCTGTGCCTGTTGACTAAAGAAATCCTAGTTCACCCAGCACACACACTGCTCCATTGTTTCCAGCCAGGACTGAAGGTATGCCACCTTTTATTTACAAGACTTGATGGAAGTTCACACCTACATTTTGTAACCAGGAGATAACTGCTGCAACCAGCTTACAGATCTTGAAACTGAAGGCTACTAGCGTGCAGTCTAAGAAATGGTGTAATCACTGAACACAGTTTCAAGCAAATGCTAGTTTCTGTAACACCACCCACATACACTAGTGAAGAAATTTTAACTGCACAGAAGTTTTCATCATTGTTCAATAAAAAAGTGACACACAAGAAAAAAATCCTTCAGCATCTTCTTTCCCCTTAAAAAGCGACGATTGAAAGAACTAAAATAAACGACAAGTCAATAATTACTTGGACAGCATGAAGAAGCAGTACTTTCTTTTTTCCTGAGGTCTTAAGCATTTAACAGAATGCTACTAAATTACTCAAACTAATTCTAGACTGTTTGCAATCAACATATATAATGCTCAATGACTTGCTTGCAATTAGCGTATTATACCAAACTCTGTTTACAAAGAAAAAAGTATTTGATGTTTATTTCATAAATGTGTTAGATTAAAATATAGACTAACCACATGCCAAATTATTATTAATATTAAAAAGCAGAAAGCAAGAATAGAAGTTACAGTTAAAGGTCAAAAAAGTCATCAAACTGTATTCGTGATTATACAACTCTACACATACTGGCACTGCTAAACCCTTTCAGAATGAACATTTCCTAGAAAGCAGAAAGGTAAGACAATTTGATTTTCACAGAGGAACCAGGTGGGGAAACTATCATTAAAACGTCCAAGCGGAAAATACACACCATCAACGTCCTAAACACAGTTTAAAAACTTGTAAGGCATTAACACTGTGCCACTAATAGCATGTGTTTTATAAAGGTAAAATGCTCGTCACCTTTTAGGTATTTCTTAGTCAAGACAGCTAAATATACTAAACCAAACCACTTTCACTTTTCCTACATGAGACTCCTCAAAACATAGCTTACTCATTTACAGTTCAACTTATTCTTAAACATAGTAGGTAGGCCTCACATACTCCTCTAGAAAACTATTTTGCAAAGACAGTTAATGTTTGGTAATGGTAAAGGAATGCATTACCATTTAAAAACTCTTAAAGCCTTTGTTGTCGGGTAAGGAAACGCATTTTAAAACACTAAGACTAGCAGAAGTATTTCATGCAGATAATTCAGTTTACCCATAAAAATAAACGTTACAGTTAGGCAAAAAGTCAGAAACTACCACAGATTCAGAAGGCAATCACATGCGCAAAACAACCCCCCTACCTGCTGCAAGAGCACCAAGGGTGTTCCAAGATTTACTCAGCACTGATCTTAAATTCAGAAATCCCAGATACGTGGATAACCACTTGACTGGCTTCCTTTGAAGGACGTAAACAATACTCAAGGGTGTATCCAATTCTATTTGCTAATTACAATACCTCCAAGCACTGCTGCAGACAGATTTGCTCCCAAACTCACAACAGACACTGCTACGTGCAAACACAGCACGAGGGAAGGGTCACCATTTGTCAACCCCGGCGCTGCCGGGGTCTCACGCCTCCCACCTGTACCCCCGGCTGCCGGAGGGGCCGGAGCGGGAGGCGGATGTGCCGGCGGGGCCCGGGCCACCGGAGGAAGGACACATCCGAGGGCAGCAGGCAGAGGCGCCGGTGCCCGGGAGAAGCAGGCCTAGGGCACCGCTCGCCTGTGTCGCCAGGACGGGGCCGGCTCCCCGCCTGTCACGCACCATGTGCCAGCCAAACGGCAACGGGGACAACCGGCGCCTTTGAGCAGCGGCACCACCCCCGCGGCGGCGGCCGGCCCTCCCGGGGAGGACGGGGCAGCCGGGNNNGGGGTCCCCCTGAGGCGGAGGCGGCGGCCCGTCCGCGCCGGCCGGTGGCGGCGGCGGGGGAGCAGCGGTGAAAATCTCCAGGTGGCGGCGGGAGATGAAGCTGGAGTGGCCCATGCTCACGTCCACCGAGCCTTGCGACGAGTTGCGGCCGATGGTCACCGAGCGCTTCTTCATGAGGTACTCAAACTCCCGGCCCTCCAGCCGCGCCACGGCCGCCGCCGCCGCCGCCGCCATCTTAGCGAGCGAGGAGCGGGCCGCCCTCCGCTGCGCCCCTCCGCCCGCACCGGCCCCGCAGCCGCAGCCGCCGCCAGACACAGGCAGGGAAGGGGACGCCGCTCAACCCAACCTGACGCAGTCCGCCGCTGGCTGATGGACGGCGGCGCCGGGCCAATGCGCGGCCCGCACGCCCATGGGGCTATGGCGGCGCGGCCAATGGCGAGCGGCGCCGAGGCCAGCGCCGCGCAGCACGTTCGAGTGTCGGGGCCCGAGAACACGGGAAAGGCCCGGAAAACACGGAGCAGATCCGGGCGCGGGGGAGCGGAGCGACCCTTGTCCGTCCGCCCCCGGCGGGGGCGGCGGCAGGAGGAGGAGGAGGAGGAGGGCTGCGCTGAGCCCCTGAGCAGCAGGGCCCTGCCGCGGCGCTGGCGGCCCGAGGGAGCGGCGGGGCGGCCCCTCCCCGGCCGGCCGGGAGGGGAGGCAGGGCAGGGCAGGGCGGCGCGGAGCCTGCTGGCTCAGCCCGGCGGGGCCGGCCTGCCTGCCATCTTCCTCTCCGTAGCCCCTTCACTCGCCGGGGCCGGGGCGGCGGCGGGGCCCTGGGCCTCTGGCACCTGCGGGAGACGGGGCTGCCGCCGCCCGCTCCTCCCGGCCCCTGGGCGAGGCCGCCGGCACCTCCCGCAGCCCGCGGGCGGGTATTTCACGTGCCCGAGGCTGGCAACGCTTGCAGGAACAGTGTTAAGGGGGGGGATAATCGAGAGTAGAACAAACCCAAGTACCCCAACATTGCCGGGGGGTGGGCTACCACGCGGAAAGCAATTCGCAACTCCTCAACTTCAGCCTCGAACGACCACAGGAGAAAAAAAAAAGGTTTGATGCATCATACGTGGCTGACGGCCTTCTAAAGGTTAGGGTAAAACTAGAGGTAACTCCCCGTCCTGGAGTTCTGTCAGATCTGCATCAGACAAGTACAGTGCTTTAAATTGCAAAGTTTCAGGTAAGTGAGCCTGTGCGTTTGCGCACACACCTCGCTCGGCTTACTTTCCTCCTAGGAACTAGGGCACAAAGAAGCAAGCTAGCGCCCTGACACGGCGCCACGGAACTGGAGATGCACTGGCTGCAGCAGCCTGTCACTCCTACCCAAGGGTCGTGGTATGCAGGAGAGAAAAGGTCACAGATAACAGCATGGGAAAAGCTGATCAAGGATCCACAGTGGTGGTTTTGACTTTAAAATATGACAGGCTACCAAGCAGACAGCATTAATTGGACTGTTTGTCAAACGTAGCATCTGCATTGAGAGTGATTTACCCGATCGAAACCTTCTGGGCTCCCCTCTGACCGTTACAAGGCCCAGGCGCTCTGTCAGAATTGAGAAACAAACAATTAAGAAACACTTTTGGCTATAAACTCTGAAGAGGGTGCTAAAACGTAGTTATGTCTACATACAAATATAAACACTGGAAACACTTCACTGTAACAGCCCAGAGAGCCTCAGAGTATTTTCAAGCAGGTTTTGTTTAGAAGGGCTTTTTTGTTGTTTGTTTGGGCTTTTTTTTTTTACGGTACTGAAGTACACTTATTTATTAATTCAGAAGACATTTAAATAATTTATTCAGTGAAACACACATGCTCTGCGGAATTGAAAATCATCTTGAAAAACATTTCTATGCTCCGGACAAAAACAATCAACTCGCTAACAAACATCTAGTAGTAAATCTGAAATTCAAACTTCTGGTTTTGCACATTTGAGTCAACAGATTTTTAACTGTAGAAATATTTTATGTATGCTTAGGAACAAACACAGTGCCTGCTACCTGCAGAGTTACAGCAAACCTTATTTTTACTCTGGGGATTGTATCAGTGCTTGTTCTAAGCAGCCACAATACAATTCCATACTGTCTAGGTCCATTTATATGATCACAGACGCACATCAGATGCGGCAAAATATAGCAACAGTTTAGAGCTTTGGTTTCTTTTACAGAAAACTGGAGTTAAATCTTGCCCACACTTTGGTATTTAGAATCAGACTTTCTTCTATACCAACATATGTTTGGCACAGAATATGTGGAGCATCAGAGAGCCAGTTATGACTCCCTGATTCTCAGCTTTTTTTAATCCCTTGGCTCTGCTGCGACTATGGAAATGTTGTGCCTGCTTTGCTAACAATCGGGTAGGGATCCTGAGGGGTATGCCGGCTGAAAATTACCACTGGATTCCCATCTCCTAACACACCCCCGCACCCATGGAGAGAGAGAGAGAAAACAGGCAGACTGGGAGAGCAGCCAGGTGAATTCCCATCAGGCCAGCAGCGCTTTCCACCACTCTCATAGTTGCTCAGTTCGCAAAAGTTAAAGGCATTAATGCTACTTTAACGCTTCGCTGTTATGTGAATCACAACTTTGTTAATTTGTATTAATTTATTAATAACATCCAGTACTAAATTCACAAAGCCGATGTACCTTCCTGTTCTTTTCATAATGGAACAGCATAGAGAACACAGCTGTCGACATAGAATGCTGAACAGAGTTTTGTAATACAAGCTGAAATTACTTTTCAAGGGTCCGATGATCAGTATGATGCTCTCTAACAAGTGACAACGCTAACAGAAAGTCTGTTCACTTTTGTATTACCAATGCTGTAGAGCAAACAACACATTCTGATTCTATGTAATTCCATTGCCAGAAGCTATATTCATTTTAAGAGGACAGCTGAGATCTTTCTGCCCATGTTTTTCTAAATTGGTGCAGATTTAGTCACTTTCTTTGTGACCATACAAAATCGCACAGTTATAGGTCATTCCAACCTGCCCACTTGCAGTTCTGTTCTCTGTCGTATAAAGCAGGAAACGGCAGCCAGATGCGGTGGAACAACTCATGCTTACACATAATTTTCCAGTGCTGTTGTGGGTGTCTGGGTTCCCCAAATATCCACTCCTTGAATGTAACCTGGTCCTGATGATGGAGCTGCATAGCAGTTATGTACTATTCCACACTTTTTTTTCCCCTGACAGTTGAGTGTAAGCAAAAGACTTTCTTTTTCTCTGTCTGCTTTGCGTCCACCTTAACTATTCAGGACAGAATTAGGGCTCTGAGTTACTGTCCAAAATTTAATGTGAGGCACCAAGTTGCTGCAGTTGCCACTGACAATAAAGAAGGCCTCAAAGCACTCATTGCACTTCTCCACTTCTGACCCTTCAAGCTAAGTAGCCCAACCTTCTCCAATCCACATTGAACTATGCAGCAGCACCTGTCTGCATCACAGAAATTAGGAATCAGCAGACCTTATCTGCATCATCTAACCTTAAAACAATCCAACCTAAGTTTAACTGAAATGTGTAAGGTTTAATCCATTAACACTATTTTATTTGACCAAACTTCCCTTAAATGACTACATACATTTTAGATGCATTCTTTTCTTCTTGATGCTCATGCTATAGCAACACAGGGGTGTTAATTTACAGTCTGCTTGTGCTTGGGGTAGTAAACTGTCATATAATCAAGTTTTCTTTCTTCAATTTTCTTATTAGATATATGTGCTCTGTACTGAGGGCTATGAAGTGGTGAAGCAGTCTTCTCAAGATGCACTTTTTCATAGATCCAAAAGCATGGCATACTAGAGGAACCTGATGAATAACCAAGTAGATTAAGTGACCCTAACTGCTTACTTTGACACAACCAGCCTTAAACAGCTTTTAAAAGCCATTAGGAGCTATCCATAATCTTTTTATTACAACAAGTGTCACCAGCTTCCAGTGAGATTTGATTTTTGTTAAACAAAACCCTACAATGTTAATTTGCAAAGCCAGTTCTCAGTACATTCTTATGTGATTTAGCAAGATAAGCACTTCAAATACCAAAACCTGCACAACCCAGTGAAGAAAGATTTCACATATTGATATCCGTGCACCTGACAAGCGCACATTTTTTTCTATTTTCTAGGTGAGAAGCCCCTTGTAAGCAGTAACAACTTCCTCCATCACACAGCCTCAAAACCGTTGCCATATACAATCACATTTTAAAGTAATCCCGATACCCATACTGGAGCTCTTCACATGCTTAAATTTAACAACATGTGTCAAACTTCAGAGGACTCATGCTGTGATTTAGTCATTTTCTCACAAATGCATTTTGGTCAAGCATGAAGTGTTATAAAAGCATAATGTAATTAGTACAAAATATTAAACATAGTGAACAATCAGGATGGTGTGAAGCTCCCTGGTTATATACCCAGCCCATTCCTGAAATTACTTTAGTAGGAGAAAATAAAGAGCTGTACCTCAAAAAAAAGTTGTTTTTATAGGCTTTCATTTTTCCTTTAAGGATGTCTTTCAGATCTCTTTAAGTAATAAGCACTAGGAAGCGTAATACTCTTAAAAATGCCTAAGACAGAGATGAACATGCTTTTTTTGGGAGGAGGAACGGGGAGGAGGGTGAAAACAGCTATTTAACTTCGACCAGTCACTCCTTAGCGTACTACTGACCTCGAGGAGAAAGGAAATAGTGTTGTGTAAGTGAAAACCACCCAGCTGCTCGCCGGGACAGCGGGTTTTACCGGTGAAGACGCAGCCGGGAAGAGCGGGGCAGGTGAGGACCGCCCTGCCTGACAGGAAACCCGCGCTCCCCTCAGCCCGCCGCCACGCGCGCTTCCCGCCCTTCTACCCAGCGTGCCCCGCGCCCCGGGCGCCTCATGGCGGCGGCGCCCTCCGGGTGACCGACCGCGGCCCGGCGCGGAGAGCTCTGCGGGGTGCCACCCGGCACGCCGCCGGGGATGCGGGCGGAGCGGAGCTCAGCTTGCCGGTGACGAGTGTTTGTAAACACTGCGAGGCCGTGGGCGGTGCCGGGAGCGCCGCCCCGGTGTCTCCCGTGAGGAAAACCGCATCGGGGCAAAGCTGAGGGAGGCGCTTAGCGGAGTGTTCTCTCAGGATTATTTCACAGTTACCGCACCCTCTCCGCGTTCCTCTTGACGGCTGAGGTTAAAACACCTTTTCTTGGGTTGTAAAAGCAGTTTTGTCAGGCGAGACCTTCACCCTCAAGCGGACCTGGGAGGCCAGTAGTCGACTCGCCCCAAGCTAGAATGGAGTTAGTAACCAAAAAGATCGAGCGTACAGCCCTAATGCCTTGGTTTGTTTTCAAGCAACAGCAAACGACAAAAAAATAAAATGCACGCCTTAAATTGAAAGCATCGCATCCGCCTTCAGAAGATAATCATTCATAAAATAACTAAATCCTGACACTGCAAGAGGATTTTTAAAAGCTGTGGCAGCAGTACCTTATGTTAACCGGAAATGCGAAACCCCCGTTACTTTACAATTCAGCCTTGCATCACAAATTATCTTTGCCAAATAAACAGCTTATTAATCTTCACGCTTCTATTTTATGTTTAAAATTTTAACATCTCAAGAGAAAATTAGACCTGATCATCCAAAAGCATTTTAAATGTTCTGTTACCCACTTCTAAAAAGCAAAGTTCTACTACTATTAAAGTCAAAGCATAATCAGAGAAACTGAACCTTATCAATCAGGTGCAACACACTGTATTTAACGGTGATTGTTAGTTACTGCTATTAGTTATGACCCCACTGAAGCATAGTTCTACTGTAACATTTTTCTTCAAGTTAATTTGCCATTTTTTTGCCATTGTATGATCATCCTCTTCAACTTTTCATGAGATGGGTAACAACTCTTTTTTAATAAACAGTAATACTGGTTACAACAAACCTGAGACCAAATTGACAACTTTTCCATTTTTGCTGTCAGAATAGGTCAGTCCTGCAACACGGCTGTGGAAAGCATCTTTGCAGCTTTTTAATTCATTGAGAGCTCAGATTGTATAGAATATTTTCTACGCATACACAGCTGTACGTATTTGAATAAAATTATGTAACCTTCCATGAAAACTAAGGCTGGCACTTCTAGAGGAACAGCCCCACCAGAACTCATCGAGTCTATTCACCACGATAGAATTTTTACTCTTCCTTAATTTTGAGCTAAATTCTTTTTCAGTTTCCTTTCAGCACTCCCATGGCACATACCTTTATGATATGGTATCGTAAACAAACTAAACCTTGCAAAAAAAAAAAAAAAAAAGGGCAGCAGATTAAGCTGCCACGGTCCAGCTTATCTGGAAGAGATGTTTCAGACATCTGAAGGAGGCAATTGCAATGGTACCACTATCACACAGGGCAAATCAAGTTCTACAAAAACAGTAAAAGAAGTTGTAGTTTGGTTGGCAGAAAAAAAGTAAATGAGTGGGAGTGGAGTAAATGATAAAATTATTTACATTAATCAAGACCAAACAGGAATTATAGAAATGTGAATAAGCTAAATGAAACAGATAGCCAAAGGCAAATTAAAACCAATACCAAGTGTAAACTAATAAGCATCAATAAGAAAAATGTACTTTATTCTTTTCATTACAGAGCATTTTGATTTAGTTTTGTAATTTCAGGAGGAGAGAAATTAAGCTTTTATCAAAATCAGTTTGGTTTTGGTTTGTTTTTTTTTGTTTTTTTTTTTTTAAATTCAATGCCAGTCCATCAGCCAACAGAAAACAAAAAAAAGAAAACAGTGAAAAACAGAGATGTACTTTTCTTTATGTGTGTCTTCTCTGAAATACTTCTTACTCTGTCCAAAAGGACAACGACAGAACTAAGCAAAGTTCCAAGAAGAGTTACTGAGATGATGAGGTATGAACACACTCTTACACAAAGGTTAAGAAATTGCAATTTTTTTCAGTAGAGACAAACGTTATCAAAATAATGCAGCAAGGCAAAAGCACAGTGAGAACAACCTCATGTTCCATAAACAGATATTGTAAGATTCCTATAAGATAGAAAATTGGCTGAATTCAAAGCACACAAAGAAAGATCCTATAAGGAATATGATGATAGCAGCACTATTTTCCATACCTATATGAAGTATTTAGCATTATTATTTTTAATTGCGTAGCCAAAGCCTGAACAACTTAAAATAGTAACTTCTCCATCCCTATTAAAAGTCATACAACACAAGGATCACCTCTTTCCTCCATTTATACAAAACCTAGCAAGAATTGGTCTTGCCCGCAATTGCATTTGTAACACTGACATATGATGGAGCTGCTTGCGAATCTCTTTTTCCTGAATACAGAAACAAGATACTAAAGTACATAAGCCTCAGGTCTGGCCCAACAGATTTTCTTATGCTCCTAATAAATATCAAAATATTCAGAATGGCTGTCATATTTCATTGCTTTTTTTCTGTGAAACTTAAGTTTACACCTCATCTTCAAAACATACATCAAAGTATTTAAAGATTTGATGGAAGGGAGAGGCATGCTACTAACTTCTTCTGGGGAGGGGAACACTTCAACAGTTTCTTCTCGTAAACCAGCTTCTCTGTGGGCAGCCAGAGGAAGAAAACAGATCTACAGAAATCTGGATGTGGCGGAATTAACTGATTATTTTCTCCAAAACTGGATGATGAGAATAAAACTAAAAGACTACGTAAATGATCTGAACCACAACAAAAAGCACTTGAATATGATTCAGAAAAAAATGCAAACAAATGCTGCACTGGACTGATGATGTTTGAGTCCTGTGCAAATCTTGAGGTGCTCAAGCAACCTCCAAAAGTGGTGGAGAACTACAAACATTTCTGACATGCAGGAATCTTTTCAAGATTCAGAGTCATCTTTACATGTCTGGCAATACATAAAGGACAGCACAGACTGGGCTGAGTTCACTTTTATTTTTATATTTTTTTTAACAGTTGTCAAAATATCAATACCAAAATCCTTTTGGTTTTGGGAACAAAAAAAAAAAAACAAAAAACCAAAACAAACACATAAATGAAAACCAGTTTACATCTACTGCAATAGAAAAGAATGTTGACGCAGACAGATGTCACTTACTTTGGCACTTTCACCTGGGTCATACATAATAACCACTCTAAAGGTCAGTCCCTCAGGGAAAAACAGAACAAAACGTGGGGAAAATGGTTCCCTCCTGCAGATGTGCAGAATAGCAACACTTGGAGAAATATCAAGATCAAGAGCAGAAAAATGAAGATGAGTCTCAGCAGTCAGAAAGACCCCTATAGAAGGTGTGTTAGGGAACAGCCACCCAGCAAGCCTGTGATCAGAACCACTGATGCTCAGAGACAGTAATTACCGACATGTCCAACAGACAGAGGAATAAATCTGAGAACTCAGGTTCTTCAAAGCTCGTCTCCTACTCCAATTAATTTTGCTAATTGAACTAGCCTGTGGTTAATTTGAAATTATACTCTTCTACTTGCATTTCGTTCTCAGAGAAGGAATGATGCACCAGACTGTATTCAAATCAGCAAATGAACGACCCCCCTCGTGACTGGGATCTGAAGTTTCTTACTGTGTCCTTGAGTGACATCTATTACACAGCATTTTGTGAGCCAGCCCTGTGGCCAACAGGAACTGCCTGTTTGGATCCTGACAACACTGAATAGAAGAAGAACGTGAAACAATTTGCTTGTAATTTTTACAGTTGCTTCAGTTAGCAACATACCATTCTTCACTGCTTGTTATTAAATAACTGACTAAGATGCAAAGATGGGTCAAGGAAAAACGAACAGTTGCTCAGAAAAAAAAAACAAAAAGAAAGAAGTTTCCTCAGCAGAAGTCATGGAAAGCTAGCATGAACAGAAGCATTTATATATGTGTAATATATATATACACACACAGTAATAATACTATAAAAAATAAATTTAAAGCTTTTCTAAGGATGGACTATAGCACTAGAGACAAAACTGCAATGTGCATCAACTACATAGCATAGCATATAGCATAGTATCAACTATGGGACTTTCTGGTATTATCATAAGCTGTTTTACGCAACCTGAAACTTGCCAAGTACAAAAGCTTTGCAGTTTACTACTGAAAATACAAGGTGCTTATATAGCAACCATAAAACCTAAATATGGTGAAAGAAAAAAAAAATCTAGCCCTTTTCTAACAGGATCCTAAGATAAAAACAAAACTAAAAGCTGTGAATAGAATAGAGTTGAAGTATCAGTAGGCTGCAGCTAAAGCATACATGCTGCCCTTTCTCCCAAGGGCACAAAGTTAAAATGGAAGTCAGTCAACTTTCACACATCAACATTAACCTTTCTAATTCAAAACATTTTTGCAAAACACATCTCCCCATAAGTATTAATCTTAGAAAATGTCTGTAAATAGAACCGCTACACAAACCCTACCCTGCAGACTGCTCTCGTTGCCTTGTGGTTGGCCAGTACCGGTAGATGGCTTGGAAAGTTCAACTAATACAAAGCCAGCAGCTCCGTGATTTAATTACCGTGTTGGCAGGCTCCATGGATTCAACTGCATTTTTATCTTTCTTCTAATCAGTTTCAAGGGACTATTTGTATTTTCCCCCCATCACATCCCTAATGGCAATTTTCATTCAAATTGCCTTTATTTTGCTTAATAAAGCTTTTTTTTTTCCTCCCCAGAAAACACTTACTAAGAAGCTATTTGCAGGAATCAAGCTGATGGCTGATGTAAGCACAATTATGCAGACTGGCCTGTGACAAGTAACTCAACGCATTTACTTCGTCATACACTGTTACAGAGCTCTCCAGTAATGATTTTATTTGTAAGTTTGGGGTCAGTGATGATTTGTTTTCCTGTCTGACTGACCTCTGGACAGGGTTCTTTCTGTGTTTTACTTCCTCTAGCTTTTAACAGAAACGTTGATCAATATAAGAGCATCTTTTTTAATTTCAAAGGGGGGAATTTTGGCCCACTCTCAGGCTGGACAAGCTCTGAAGGCAGCATTATGAATGTAGTTGTGTCAGTATGAGAATACCCTTAAGTGCTGCTTTGGTAACATACTACCTCAGAGGCTTTAAGTCTCTTATTCTCAGAGCCCCTGCACAACCAAAGCATGTTTCTGTAATATCACGATTTATATGTTCTCATTCTTTCATTTCTTCTCTATTTTGATTAACAGAAAAGAAACAAATACAGATAAGAACATGCTTCCTACAATTAACACCACCAACAGTCTTCAATTACTTTTACAGATACCACTTTGCATTCACAAATTTTCAACTTTTTCTGAAAATCAGACATCTGTGATTCTGTCCATCTTTACACAAACCTAAAAATGCAGCTGAAAATCTCCATTAATTTTCTTCCTTTGTAAGAAAAGACTGAAATGCTGTTATTTCCAATGTAAGAGTTACAGTAATTCCTGAGCCAGGTTTTTAGTACACAAGAGAAGAAAAACGTGTACCACAATACAGATGCATGCAGGGTACTAGTCATCACCCAGAAACTGTAATTGAATAAAACAAGATTAGAATGGAGATATGCCAGAGAGGAGAAAGAATCACCGGACATCCAAACCAGGAACACATTTGTATCTGATAGTCCTTTTTTCCCCCCTCAAATTCCCAATACAGAATTCTAAATAGAAAACTTACCCTTTCTGAGAACTCACGGTTTCACTACACCATTAAATGCATCAACACGGCATTTCATTCTGGAACTTACCTTTGTCATTTTACACAACAAAAAAGATCTGATATCAAAAAGGAATCAGAATTTGAAAGAAGGTAATTTAAAACATCTACTAAGCATCCTCACAAACTCCCCCCCCCCTCCAGTTTGTTTTGGGTTTTGTTTGTTTGTTTTTTAGGAAGGGATGAGGCAAAGTGGGCAAATGAAGAAAAATATTCTTAAAAACAGCATTCTGGAAGCTCATAATTTTAAGTTAAACCCTTAATATCCTATTTCTAATGCTCAATAGGTTTTTTAATATGTCACTGAAAGTAGGTATTATTTGCCTAAAATCCCAGCATAATTTGACATAGTAGTTTAAGTAACTGGATCAGCTTTTTCCTCAATGTTTTTATGAATGACTACAAGGTTAAAAGGTATTTCACGTCACAGATAAATATTTAGCCACCGGTTCAATAGCAAGCTTTCAATGGCAGTGTCATTTCCTGCGCTCGCCACTAGTTCCCATCCTTAGAGCACCTCCTGTTGTGCGAGCAGATGTTGCATGACTAAGCGACAAAACAGATTAAGGAAATGACAGGAATGAAGAAAAACTACACCATTTTGAGGGTGAATTTTGGTAGCCAGATGAGCTCCTGTACCCAATTTACCACATGGACTCCCAAAGCACTGTGCTATCAGAGGGAGAGGCCATGGTGAGACCAGAATAAACGCCCAGGAAGAGAAGGGGAGCATCACAGCTGCATAAGCAGTGCTACTGAACTGCGAGCCCTGGCCTCCCTTTACAAACACACATCAGACTGCCCTGTATTCCCGTTACGCTGAATAGACAACCTTGCAATAAGCATTCAGTCTTGGTATGAAAATCTTACCAGAACACTATGCATGTTCACTAGACCATTTTTAGACACTGATTTGGGATATTCTTCTGGCTACGGCTTTTAGAAGCTATCTTAAAAAAAAAAAAACCAAAACTTATTCCTGCATGTATATTTGCACCAAACTCATGAATCTTGATATTTAGTTATGCAAATCTTTATCTTATGACTAGACTTTAAAAAAATGCTGATTTAGGACTACTTTAGATATAGATAGACAACAGCTACATGAATTACAGGAACAGTTACGTTTTCTATGAGTACATAAAAACACACCTGCTGCTACCTCCACAACTGTATTAATGTATATCAAAGTTCACAACCAAAGTGCAACCTGTTGAGGTATTTGTGCTCAAATCTTGTCCAAGCTCATAGTTGTGAGACCGCACTAACGTATTGAATTAGAAGTTTCAGGATGTTAAGAGACAAGAAATATTTTCAGTTATGAGAATCATCTACTGCAACCTACACTTTCAGCTGCCTTTTTGGAAAAGAAAAGGAAAGACAACTCATTGGGATATATTAAATATATTGCACTCTATCATCCACAAGTAATTTTATCTAATTTGAGATTAAAAACTGCACAAGAAATATCAGCGCTGCTCTGTACAGATCCAGTTTAAATCATCCCAGATCAACAACTGAAATCACCAGATAAACACTACTGTACTATACTCAGAGCCAGGTTGAGTTTATAATATGATGGGTTTTTTTAAACTACAATAAAATCCTGCTACAATAGCATTTTATTTTATCCTTTGCTACTGAAGTTAGTGCCTCCTGCTTTGTGTTACAGAATGTTTTAGTTTGAAAAATAGATCACTTCAAGAACAGTTCAGAAATGTTTGTTTAACCAAAGCTTATTAACACAGATAAAATTCTTCTGCTGGAATGTCTTCTAATGTCTGCAGCAAGGCTGACCATCCAAGAAGGAGCATATAGGATAGCAAAGAAATTTGTGAAAGAACCATGAAGAGTAAGAAAAACTGATTTAAAACACTGGAAGCTTTTCCAATGGTTTAAACACCATACAACCTTTGTTCTGTCCTTTGCCCTTCCCTCCTCTATTTTGCCCTGGAACAACACAAACAACTTTGGGGGGTGCAGACACCTGTCAAGAATAATTGACTTGCAGGTGATCCTAGTTGCTCAAATACATATGGATTAGTTGGCCATTTATGACACAAAGGTAAGTCTTAATAATGATGCACATGTTAAGTTGGGTCTGTCAAAGGCATTTTAAGTAAATTGTAGCCATCATATATTATAGAAGAGCTTCTCCAATCTGGTTTAGTTCCAGACACTAAACTTAGCTCATCACTTAAGTTGGCGAGGTCCTCCCATGTGAAGATTTCATAGATCCCAAGGATGTTTTATTACTGAAGGTGGACATAAAGAACAGGAAAATACACTAACTTCAGAAGGGCAAAAATAGCCTGTCTTGAAAAACAATTACTTCTTTAATTAGCTTTAAAATATCTAAAAAATATAATTTGGGGGGGCAAAGGTACATACATGCAGTTTTTTCACATAACCTGTTAAGAGCCAAGGAACCAGTGTAACTAAATGAAGTAGCATTTTATCTCCATACAAGATACCCTGATTTTTTCAATGTCTCTACCTACTGCATGTTCAGAGCATATTCTCTGAAGGTTTTTTTGCTGATTACAAACACCACACATAATAGTAATCACCTAAGAAATAATATTTAACACAGTATCTGTGGTCATCTCACTTCAGACCATATCCGCTCTTAAAGCCGGAAAAAGGTCTTTGTGATACATCTTGAAATGTTTTCCACATGCACACACTTTTATTTAGCACAGACAAAACTATTAAAATCAGTAGTTGACTGTAGTTGTATAATTTAGGTGTATAATAAATGTATTTTATGCACTCCCATACTGCCAGGTCACATCCCATCTAAGGAACCTGAAGGTGCACAGGTACTTGGAACCTGATCAGAAGCATCAGTGAAGGGTCCTGAGGGAAGTGGTGGATGAAGTTGCTAAGTCGCTATCCATCATATTTGAGAAG
>VZTV01024459.1:0-18968 GCA_013400875.1 Anhinga rufa | reverse complement strand
ACCAACTGGCCATAGGCCTAATAAGCTACTGCCACTGGGAATAGTTAATGACAAAAATGTCCCACTTCTTTGTAACTTGTTTGTGCTTTAGCATTTGCTGGCATGATGCTTTTCAAAAAACAGGACAGTAAAGTTTCTCTTAGCCTTAAGGTTGTCCTTTAGGTTTGGCATGTGATTTTGATAACAACTTAAAGGTGAACTTGGTATTTACTGGAGCAGTGCCAAGTTAGTAGCTTTGAAGTGTAAATCTCCTTTTTGTTTGCCCAAAAAGTGCAGATGAGCACTACTAATGAAGGTCTACCTTGCCCTGGTAGTACTTGGTAGCATGCCTGAGCGGGGGTAGCCTGTAGCTGAGAGCATTTCATCACCTCCAGAGAGATGTCTTGTAACTTTACAACATTGCTGAGGGACTGGGGAGTGCTGCTTGGGTAAGATGTAATGAGGAGATCCCTGTGCCCTTGTCCCTCACTGACCTCTGGCTGCTTGTTCTGTCTTGCTGCCCCAAGAGCAGCTGTGGCTGCTGTTCCTTTTCACTTATGGAATAACTGTCTTAAATCCAATTTGCTGTTTTTCCACTTGGTTATGCAGTAAGTCTGCTGAGACTTTCCTTAGGCTTTCTAACTGCTTTAATAAGAGTGTGGCCTTGGGAGATGTCTTAATCTGGGAAGCCAAAAACAGGTATATTGGGAGGGGGGAAATGCTTCCTTGAGTTGCTTGCTCTGATCTGCAGAGTGGATTGGTGGGTCCTCTGCAGACTGCTAACAGGGATGAGTGCTTCTGGTCTCTGCTAGGTAGTCTTTCCTTTCTTTTAGGTTCTTTTTATTGCTGAAAGGAACATACAGATATGTGGTGTAAAGGAAAGGGTTTCCACAGATAAGGAATGAGTGAGCTGATTTATACTCTAATGTTGATACATATCAACAGTCTGTGTAAGTAAGATGTATGTTTAGGTTAAATAAATATGTGTGTGCACATATACATACACAGAATATGTGTGTGTGTGTATATATGTATACAAACTGTAACTTAAGACTCTTGTTGCCATATTTTTAGTTCTGAAAAACAGCCATCTCCCAGCCTAGAGCATTTTTTAAGGCTCTTTTATTCCTTGTACTGATGCTGCACATAATGGTGTCAGACTGCCTTGAGATGTTGAACAGTCTATCAAAAGATAAATCTTCTGTAAGACTTAATTCAAAGAGATTTATATTTCTGCAGCTTTCTTCCACGTTTCCAAATATGATCTCATGAATTTAAATAGATCAACTACAGTTGATGTCTCTTCTTGATCTATTTGAATTGCTTCTGAAGCTACTGATCATATGCTTTTGTCTCCTTCATGCTGGTTGTGCAGCTGCTTCTTCATTCAAGGCCCAGCTTCTGAGGTTCTGGGATTATTCCATGCCTCTAAAGCAGCTCTAAAACTGCTAGTTCTTACAAGTAATCAATGCTAGTTCATTCTTGGCAAGGATTTAATCCACACCATGATTTTGATGGAAAGGTTCAATTACTCTTTCCTTTAAACCTGATTGTCAGAAACAAAATGAATAAAGGAGATGGGACAGTTTCCATAACTCTTAATGATATTGTGCCTTACTCTGCAATTAATAGTATTTATAGCTTTATGTAGTCCCTCTTGTGCCTCCTTCTTCATACAGAAAGGTGAATTACTGCTTCCTAAAAATCCATAATAAAGCCAAAATAACTCCTGTAAATAACTTTTTTGTAGTTCATTTGAGCAGTTAATTAAGAGTACAGTGTTGTTTCTCTTTTCAGTGACTGAGCAAAACTCAAACCAGTTGCTAAAGAAAGCATGAGTCTATAGACATGCTGAATGTGTATTGCACATATATATAACAATTGTTTATCTTGTAGCACTATGTAATATTTTCTTTTCCTGTGGATGCTTCTGAATAATAGACTTATTAGAACTTCTACAGAAACAAGCTTGTCACTTTAAAAAATTCCCATTTTTTTGTTCCCTAGAGTATCTTATCTAGAAAGGGCTGTGAATTTCCTTTTCTGCTCCTGCTACTCTCTTGTGTGTTGGAATGCATATATGTAGCATCACATTTGAGATTGAGATGGCTGACCCACAAAAAAGCCTCCTCTTCTGTGGATATCTGGCCTGCCTTCAAATGCACAAGAGAACTTCAGCCATAGAAAACTAAAATGTCCTCAAGGTGTTTGTGCCATGTTAATTTTGTTTGATTATGAGGGTAGTAAGTAGCTACAATAATTCTGACGTGCTGCGTGAGCCACAGCAAGTAAGAATTGTTTGCATAATATATACCCAGAGTTGTTGTTCCTCCCCAAGAGGATCCTAGGAAAATAAGATTTTGTTCATGGAAAAGTAGTCTTGTCTTTTAGGATTGTCTGTCTTTGAAGACTCAACAATGATCACAAAGTATATCAAAGGAGTTAATAATTTCCTGTTTTACTCAAGTGTTGGCAAGGGTGTGCCTTAACAGCCTCCTAATGGATGCTTAAGAAATCGTGTCTGTGCCCATAACTGTAGCAAGCAGAAGGCGCTGAACACATTATGGTTGATAATTACACATGAGTTTAGGTAATAGGGTTAATAGGCTGCAGTGAGAGGTCAGTTTTTAGCTGTCACAATTGGGAATTCATTGTCAAAGATACCTGTCACCTAGCATGTCCCAATGTCATACTTACAAAAAAAAAAGTTGGGGGATGGAAAGGAGGTAAGCTCAGCATTTAATGTGATCTGCTGCTTCTGAAGGTCAATAAGTTGGATAACTAAATACAGAACTGAACTTTGTCCAAAATCATGCCCGTAGTTTAGCTGTGTCATCCTATAACTTGTAACTCTGAGTATATTGTGTGGTTTAGTAAAACACTGCGTAGTACCAGACTAAATTTGTGCAGCAAACTTTAATTTCCTTATGGCAGCCTGCCAGGAGGCAGTCAGAGGTAACCTTCCCTGCAGGTGCTGTGGGTAGTTACTTCCCTGTATACACTTCAGAGATCATTCCCTCCCAACACATCCTGCTAACAGAAACCAGGAAAAAAAATCAATACAGAGGTTTTCGTTTTTTAGACTTGCAGTCTAAGTAACAGCTTTCACGGTGATAACTGGGAGTAGGTTGCTCTTAGCTCTTTTGTTGTCATTGAAGGAAATGGCTTCTCTTTTTTTGTCCCTCAGACAAAAGGACGTAAGCACCTCAAGGACAGTTTGACAGAAGCATGTTAGGGTATTCACTCTGTGGCATAACAGCAGTAGTTCTTGACTCTCCATTGGTCGTATTGCAGTAATGCAGGTGAAAATATCTCCTAAAGAAAGAAACCAACAACAAAAAAAACCCAAACCCAAACAAACCCCAAACCCAACAAACAAACCTCAATAAACCCAAACCAAAGCAGGGAAAAGCAGCACAGGGGAAACTTGGAAAACGAAATGGGCATCATCCTGCTAGAGTGAATAGAGAAAGGAGCTTTGGGGAGAACTGTTTTCTTTATACGCAATAACTATTCTTCAGTTTGAAAAGAAAATTACTTTCTTGATGATAGTCAAGAATCAAAAATGCTTTTTGCTGTTCAATTCCCGCTGCTATATGTCCACAGGACGCAAAGGCAATGTATAAATTGAATGGTAGTTGACAGTTCATACTAGTATGATGGTGTAATAGTAATGTATTGTGTAATTTCACTACAGTCCAGTGTGTTGTCACTGTTTCTGGCATTTAATGCAAAATGCAGATTAGCAATGCAGGATTACGGTGTTGTGCAGGGCTATGTCTATAACAGCATGTGCTTCTTTGGAGAATGAAGAAAAAACAACAAACCCTCTTCTGGTGCTGGAGTGTTAGATACAGTCTTTGTGTCTAAATGTGGTGAGCATATGAATGTGAAATGTAAGAGGAGATTTGCCAATTGCTGATATCTTTTCTATTTCTCTGCCTCCATATGTCTTTCCACTGGCTGCCTCTTACGTCACAGTTTCCATCCCCCTGCTCAGATGCTTTTATATCATCTTTGGAAGAAGGATCTGTGTGCCTCTAACAGAAGGCATGCATAATGCGAGCTACTTATTGGAATAGAAGCATTTTCTTAGACTGTACATATACATTGATTTTGCTGAGTTCTCCTTTGAGCATACAGGTAGGGAGGCTGAGGGGAAAAAAAGCATTACGTTTTGTATCTGGACAGGTTTGCAGTCCCTCAGTGCAGGGTGAACTGCAATAGGAGTGTGACTGCAGAAGTGTTTGTTTACATGGTAGAAAAATAATCCCAGTTGTGACTCAATGGCTCATTCTGTTTACATACAGCAATATATAAGATCATTTTTATTAACATGCCTAAAATTTCCCAGGGAGGTGTGTGTATTACAGATTCTTAAACATTATTGAAAAATATTCGCGGTCAAGTACATATTGTTACATTATCTCAACTGAAGAATGGAAAATGCTGTTTAAAATGCTTCAATAAAGAAACAAAAGATAGCTAATAGGAGTTGCTTTGCAAAGAAATATTTAAGCTACCGACTTAAAAATCTTGTTAAAATACTAAAAGCATGTGTTTTTTTCTAACATAACTTGAGTTCTGCATAGCTAAAATACATTTCCAGCTAATATTGGTTCTTGGTTATAGAACAGGTACAAACCAGACCTTATTATGTATAATGTATGGTGTCAAAACAGTGACTCTTGCTGTTTTCTGGGCAGTTAGAAGTCTAGCAACTGAGTTTAAGATTAAAATAATTTCTTATTCTTTATTTAAAGAACAGATTTTTTTAAAGATACTTAAAATAGGTGCAGTTTTTTTTCTGTAAAACCATCTCTAGTCCCTATGCAAGTAAAAAGAGAGAAGATGAGGAGATTTTTTTCATGGACTTGAGAGATGCTTTCCCCAATCCCTCACGTATGCTCCTCTAGAGAGGAACATGCTGACCTTCAGCAGCTCAGTGTCTGCCTCCAGCCTGGCTTGCATCCCAGGCTGCAGCGGAGCTGGATGCTGCGTGGTGGTCAGATGTTCTCCTGCAGCACTTGCTGCATGGCTGATGTGCCCTGGCTTTACTGTGTTCTGCCATGAACACTTCTAGCCGAAGGAATGTGTTAGCCTGAATGCTATCACAATACTTGCCTGAACAGTGTTTGTGTAATTGGCTGATTAGCAAGGCTTTAGGCAGGTGTGAACTAAGGACCTGACAGTAAATAGTTTGTATGCTCATGCAGGATTTGGAATGATGCATAAATTAAAACTTGTAGTAAAGGCTTAGCTGCTAATATATGGTATTCTATTTCTCTGCAAGGCTGGGTACTCAGTCACTTAGGATGGAGACTTCCAGATATTCTTGTGTACTTGGAGAATAATTTTTTTAAGGGAGCAAATAATCTATATTTGCTTTTCCAAGTGGATACGATGTATTTAAGAAGAGCCATTTAGTTTACTGAGTAAATCCTTTAGATTGCAGACAATCACTGTGGCTGGATATTACTGGAGACCATCATAAGCAGAGGTTGAGGTGATGTAGTACACTATTTCTGATTAAAAACTATGTTGTTGGAAAGCAGACACTTAAAGTATTCTGACTTGTGAACTATTGATGAGATAGTGGAATCTGTAGAAGTGTAACAAGAGTCTGTTATAGAGTAAGGGGGTGGTATCTGGACTGTGCTGTCCCAAATCCACAGATGTAGGCTTTGGTGTAAAGCTGACAGTGTTAAACCCTGTCTTTGCACACAAAAGTGCTTTGAAATACAGACAGAAGCACTTAGGAAAGAGGTATCCACCCTGGGTAGGTCTGGCTTGGTTCATGGGTGCTTCACAAGTTCTGGTGCCAAAGGGCAATGGGACTGCCAGGTCTGGCTGAGTTGGTGGCAACTGGGGATGTCCAGGTGTGGAGGGTCAGACTTGAAGCCCCTGCCTGAGGGAGGAGAAAACCTTGCTTCCTAGAACAGGGGTTTCCCAAATCAGGCTTGGGTTTAGCCTTCTCACCTCTCTGTTTAGTGAGGGCTTAGGTGTTGCCTTTGTGAAGGAGTAACAAAGTCAGGACATCCCTGTAAGGCGTGCTAGTGAGCAGCTGACTGTGTAACCTCATCCTTTTTAATTATTACTTCAGTCCTGGTATTGTAGTTTCCCATGTAGCAAAGTGATTGAATCTTACCTTTTTAAAGAATGATGTTTGCTTGCATAAATGATATGCCTACCAAAAATCAAAGTAATCTCAAGTGTGTGCTAACTGATTATCTTCTGCAAATTATCTTAAGTTTATCTTGGGTAACACTCCTGTTTCATTCTAGGGAGTATAAAGATGCACTTTGAAATGCAGACTGACATGGCTAAATGAATTACACCTTGACTGAGTTTTGCTTCACTTGGGGTGGGGTGCCAGCAGGGATTACAATTTAAACCGTCTGAGAAGGTACAGAATATCTGCCTCTATTATACCTAAAAGATTGGTACAGCATCAAAGATAATTGCTGTTTAATGGCTGCTCAGGGATCTTCATAAAGAAAAGCAATGACTGGGACACATTTTATGGGTGTATCAGTTTTTGCTGCAATGGGAATGTGGCACAATCATTGTTGTATGATTTCAGTCAGTATAAGGAAACTTGTACAAAAACCTCTTTAATGGTGTATAAACACTATAACTCACGGGGAGCATGTATTTGAGGGAAGATGGTTTATCTTGCATATCTAACATTTTTCCTAATTATAGTGTTTTAAAAAATGGCTAATAAAGCAAGCTACACACTGTCATCTAAAAGCTAATAACTGCATTCCACTTCAGAGGAACAGCGTTGGCTTTCCTTCTCCACCAGATAGTGGTGGTCTTTGTAAGAAACTGTAGTCACTATTATATGCATACTGCATACTAAATGCTGAAACTCTGCCCACATACAGATGTGTTAACAGTGGATCATTAAATACAAGTCAAGCCTTTCTTATCTTTCATCTGTACTCTGGGAACAATTTATTCAATGTGGTCTGACAATGTGTTGAATTGTAATGAGCCACTAAGGAAAAAGTATCTTTGTAAAGTTATGTTGCCTCGATGAAGGGTGGGTGTATCTGCCTCTGTCTTTCCACCAAACATAAATATTGTTTGGTTCATAGCTCCTGTTTATCTTATTTTCACCCTCACCTCTGTAGGTGAGCAAATGCTGTAAATTTATAGTCTTGGTAACGAATTAGTGGCCTTCTGTTAAATAGCAGGTTGGAATGCCCTACTCATTTGTTACTTGGGCTACTAGTCAGACAAAAATAGACATCAAATACAGTATTAGTTTTGAGGGGGGTGAGTTGCCTCATTTTGACACTTTTATACTGGGGAAAATAGAGCTAATAAATGAAAATGTCAAGAACCTCTTGAACCTCAGTGCCTCTTGATTAACAGATAATGCTTCACAGAAAGAAGGCAACTGATGAATTTTCTTCACTTTGAATCGGTTGGGTTTAGACTGAAGAAACCTGTATGTACAGAACTGGGACCATTGTTTTTAATCACTCAACCTCTATTCTATGTTATTTCACTGTGGTGCTGTATTCCCTCCCACCTTCAGCCTTCTTCTTCCCCCTGTATTAAGCCTCTAGCTTAAGATGAGACAGGATAAAATATGCCTCAGTAAAACAAGTTCTCTAGCTAAAGTCATATTGTACAGATGGCTTGTTTATTGTATTTAAACTTGGTTCCTCAATTCTTCTCACTACTGTTTCTTGTCAACTGCAACAAAATTTCACACTTATGAAGGTGCAATACGCTGGCAAGAAGGAGAAACTCAGGCCCAATAAATACTATGTGCTTTCTCCTCATCTAACTTAATTTAGATTTAATTGATAGGGAATAAAATGAACAGATTTTGTGGCATACTGTGACTTAGAAACTTCATACAGAAATATTGTTTCTAAGAGTATTTATGGCAGGTTCCTTGACCTGCTGCTGCTGCTTCTCCTACTTAATAGCGGGGGAGCAGAATGCTGAAAAGGCATCTTAACAAGCAAATTATACAAGTATCTGTCTGAGATGACCACCCTGCAAAGCATGAAGTTATTTCTGGAGGAAATGAGGCCTGATGACCACACAAATATATCATAAGATTGAGGAAAGTAACTTGTATAACTACAGTCTTCTAGCATAGCTGGATGAGTTGGATGTTCTAGGCACAGGTTGCCAGAGGGCAGTATTGTTTAGAGAAAGACTTCTGTTGTGCCCAGGTCTGTTACTCCACATGCCTTTTGCCACATGCCTTTTGCCTCATGTACATCAGATTATTTCTGTAAACTGATAGCTTTATTGGGAAGAGCAATGGGGGGAGTACTGACACCTCAGGCAGCCATTCAGGCCTTTAGTAAAATACAAGAGGTGAATTATTACAGTGGGAAGGTGCCTATGCTTGGTGAGGACCTTGGCAAATCTTGTCTATCCCCAGAAGTCTAAGCAGCCTCTCTGGACTTGGGATGCAAACTGTGCCCCTCAGCTGCTAAGCTGCATCTGCATCCTGCTCTCCTATGATTGAGTAGCAAGGGAGAGGACTTGGGGCAGAAAGCAAGGCCCATAAATAGACTATTATTTTTGGGTTTCCTAGACCAGTGCTGGCAAACTTGCAGGTCACTATCTGTCACACAGCTGAGGAGTTTCTGACTTACCTGATGAAGCAGAACTGTGTAAAAACTGTTACGGCTTATTGTCTGCTCAGGGAGGCTGTAGCAGATTTCAACATCATCCTTCAGAGGTACTGAGGCAGTGTTACCCAGTCAGCAGTTTCCTGTGGCACTTCCCTGGAGTGCAAAAAACTCTGGGTAGAAGCAAACATAGTCTGGCTTCCAGGGTTTCTGTATGGTATGATAGTTTAACACTGGTAATGCAGTCAGCTGGGCAAAGGGGAATTGTTTCATACTAGAAGAATTAAAGCTTAGAGCAGCAGAGTTTAATTATGTATTGTCATCCACATTAAGCATTTGATTCCTGGAAGATTGAGGAGGTAAGAAGCAGCAGAAGGTAGACAGATCTTTGGCTAAATGCTGCCTACCTCTGCATGGGACAGTTCAACTTTCTGTTTCTGGACCCTTTTGATCAAGGGTGATGCTAGTCAGGCACAGTTAGCAGCAGTTTCCAGACTTTGGCATGGCACTGTGGGTGGGGGGGAGCTTGTCTTTGGAGCTTGTGTGTTTGCTGTTTCAGAGCTGCTGGTTGGGATGCAGGTGTCTGTACAAGCTCTGTCTGTCAAGGTTGAAAATGGAATAAACAACTTATTTGCAGAAAGAGCTGTCCTCAAAGTTTTGGATGTGGGTGGGTGGTCTTCCAGCTTTTCTCCAGAAGCTCCTAAAAACATATTTCAGGGCTTTAAGTGCTACAGGGGCAGGAACCTTTCTTATTTGTATAGACTGCAGTCTTCAGTACTTGGCTTTTGGCTGCCTGCCTTGCACTGGAGCTTGTTGCAGATGGACAAGTATTTGGTGATGTCACCTGGGCTCTGGCTTTACAGGGCTCAGAGTAACACTGGGAGGGGGAGTTTGGGGGGAAACTTGGAGCCCTCTGGGATGCTGCTAGCACTCAGGATCTCCAGCTACTTTTTATTTTACACAGGTGCTGAAGTGTTTGAAGGACCAAGATGCTACCACTTCATCAGCCTCTGAGGAATTCAGGTTGTACTAAGTAAAGGCAGAGCTCTTAATTATTGACTTTGATGACAGCCATACAATGGCTGTCAGGATTCTGTGGACTTGCAAAGAGTATAAGGATGGCTGGGTAATAGTTGCAGCTCTAATTCTTTTTAGGTGGTGGGGATATTGACAGAAAATCTTGTGGTAGAAGTGTGCATATGAAGCAATTCAAGTTTAAGAGCAAAATAGTGTAGGGAAAGAACTGTGTAATGTTGACAAGACTACTTTGAGATGTATTGAAAACCATAAATATTGTCCATTACCATGTAAAGGACACTGAAGCTTCTTTCTGTGCGCTCCTATACTCAGCCCGAGCTGTCATGTTTCTGTCTTTGCTACGTTGGTGACAGTCTGCAAAATCCCCACTGAAGGCTACTGTGCAGGCACAAATCTGAGAGATGACATGCTCGTAAGTGTTAGCTCAGGGGAAAAAAAAATAACAAAAAAACCCCAACAAATGTCTACCACTGTGGCAGCTTGTTACCTGTTTTAACAAGCTGTTACGTGTTTTAACAAATTTTCACATAGCAACTTAGGCTGGGTGCAAAAAAAGGTTTGTCTAAACCTCTGTTGCATTATGCCTCGGCTGTGTTGCTAGTAACATAAAGACTTCAGTGGAGTTTATGAAGTTTTGGTGGCATGAATCCTGCTGTCAGTCTCTGTTAAACATTATTTCTAACTGATTTACATGCATCTAAATACTTGTTTATGGAGGAGCTAGATGTTACATTCTCTGAATCTGACTGAATTATTGTGATATGTAATTACCAAGGCTTTACATAGCCTTGAGGCTTAACTTATGTGATGACTTCTGAAAGAGAAAGGGGTTTACTTTCTCAAGTAGTTTGACTGTGAGGAAGGCACAGGAGCATAATAGTATGTCAGCAGCTGCTATCCCCTTACAAGTACATTAAAAATGTGTGCACGTGTTCTACAGCAGTTAAATGGTTGGAAGGGACTTTCTGGGAGACTTCAATATTGTTCTTTTCTTCTAGTTCCTCATCTGGTCAGTGAAGACATGACAGCAATGGCAGAGCTTCCTTTTCTCAAAGCTGATGTCAGAGAGATATTTGAAAGTAAGTTTCATGCTGTTGCAGGATGAAGTACTGTGCTAGGTTCTGCCTTTCATTAAGGATCATCTGATAGCTGATCAGGGACTTGGCATATCCCTGATTAAACACTCTTCCAGGAGGACAAAATCTTCTGTTGGAGCACAGGCACAAATATCATGGGTAACAGCTGATTTTATAATTAGTTTATGACCACAGTGCTCTATCTCTAGAGGTAGGATCTGTCTATTTCCATGAGCATTTGGTCTCTTGCATTTTAAAAAAACTTCATTAGTCTCTATTTAAGGCATTGGGTTTGACATACAGTCAACAAAATTCTTAGAGCGTAATTGAATACAAGAAAAGGAGATATCCGATTAGTGAAATTGCATATGAAATATATGTAAGTATTCAAATCTCCATTTTAAAACTAGCCTTTACTGTGGAAAAACACCCCCACATGTGGATTCTTGAAAAAAGTATAATAGTCTTCATATGAATTCATGGTGAGTTTCTTAAGCTTCCCATCTTTAGCCCACTGCAAAACTAAGCGGGGTTTTTTATATAGGGAGACAGCTGTCCTGCCTATGACTTGGATTGCCCAGTACTAAAATATTTAGGTTGTATATGAATTTTTTAGGCTTTACCTATTTAATTTTGACTTTTTCATGGATGTGGGCTTTGTGGGGGTGGGAAGGGGTCTGGTTTTCCTGCAAAATTTGAACAAACGTTTTGGTTGTCTTGGAGAGCAGATTTATGAAAAATATCTGCCTACATTTTTATAGCTTCAGGGGAAAAACTCAGTGTTGCTGTGACTTAAAAGGACTTGAAGTTAAGGCAGGTTGTAACCTGGGGTCTGAAGCATTTTTCTCCATACAGATGAATCCTGTTTGGTCTGCAGAATTTATTTGCTCAGATGTCTTCCTTAAAAAGTGGCACTTCAGTGCAGCTGGACCTACTGCATCCGAAAAGCTGCACTGACTGATGAAGAAATGTTTTTCTTGGCTCTTTGGGCTTCTGTGGAGTTTTCCACTGAAACAAGTAGGAAGAAGCTCTATGGGTTTTCAGTGCCTTCTCTACTTGTATGCAGACAGTATGGAAGAGAAAAGCATCTCTTCTGCAACTTTACTGCAGAGGAGATGGAAATGTGATAGGGCAAATGGGAGATGTTAAGGTAAAGGAGGACATGTCAGGAGTTTGGGACAGAAAAATCAGTAATGTGTGCTTGGGAGGAAAAATAGTGTGTGCTGGTCTGATTAGATAGCAACGTGTTGCTATTACAGGAGACCAAAGCTTCACTGGCAAACTTGCTTCTGGATGTACTCAGCTTCTGAGACCTTGGTTCAGGTTACTCTGTCTGAATATCTGTAGGTAACTACCTTTAGGTAATGTACCTGCAGTTCCTTGATAAGGCCTATGTTTCTATACTGCTGCATGCTATGAAATGGTATAGTTGTGCCTTAAAATATTTGAGACCTAAACAGGACAAGAGCAGAAGTCAAACCACAATATAGTGACTACCCAAAGCACACAGCACTCTACAGGTAGTGGTTTAATCCTGAGGTGGGCTGTCCAGTTGCTCTTAGATTGAGCTGTTCGACCTGGTTGGAGCTCCCTGTAGTGAGTCATACTGCAGAGCTGAACCCAGACTGAACTATTGTAAGCAGATCATTCTTTTGATTGCTGTTGGGCTTTTTTCTTTGTCTTCCAGTTCCTTTAAAAAATTATTTCAAGCCCCAAAGAAAGAGGAGGAGGATCTTGGAAAATCCCCAACTTGGGAGAAGAAAGCTTTGGTGTCGTAGGATGAAGGTGGTAAAACGGGAGTTGTGTAGGAGTAGGCATCAGGAGATGGTCCAGGAGCAGGTTCAGGTGGATGAAAGTCCAGAGGGAGCTCAGCAATTCTGCTCACCAGTACAGCTGGGGCAAGGAGGAGACCACCTCTCAGCAGTACAGCCGCTGCCCCCTGGTCAGCAGCCCCAGGGAGGGGACAATGTCCATGTGCAGCTACAGAGAGAGACAGCACGAGGAGGCATGGCTCCAAACATGCAACCACAACAAATGGACCAGGGGTGGGAGGCCCCAGAGGTGACAGTGCAGGTGCAGCCTCAGAAGCTGAGCCGGGGGTGGGAGTGCCCAGAGGTGACTGTGCAGGTACGGCCTCAGAAGCCAAGCCTAAGATGGGAGGCCCCAGCGCTGACCGTGCAGGTGCAGTTACAGTGGGGCCAAAGGCCAGCTTTCCCACAAGTAACTGTGCAGGTACAGCCGCAGGAGCGGGAACAAGGAATGGCTGGTGTCAAGGTCACTGTGCAGCTGCAGTTGGGCCATAGCCCAGAAGTAACCTGTCTCCAGGACCAAGGGGAAGAATTGTTAGGGAATGGAGAGCAGCTGACTCCGAAACAAAAGCAGGGAGAGCCGATGGCAAGATCTGAAGGTGAGAGAGAACTGGCTGTAGTGGAGCTGATGCCACAGAGGGCTCTGAGCCAAAAGCAGGATCAAGGAAAGGTGACAAAATCCCAGCAGGACCAGATCCAAGAAGAGGGAAGAGTGGAAGTGATGGAGCTACAGGAGATGCAGGTTGGAGACAAAGCAGACCTTGATGGGATGGTGAAAGAAGAGCAGCTGCAGGACCAGAGCCAAGAGCAGGAACAACTAAAAGCAGACCTGCCCCCACAGGAAGAAGGTCAAAGAGCTACAGAGATGAGGCAGGAGCAAGGCTGTGTCCAAGAAGGGCCCAAGGGGATGGTGGAAGACCAGAAAGAAGACAATGGGCAAGAAATATCTAAGAAACGCCCACGAGAGACTCCAAATTATTTTGTCTCTATTCCAATAACAGACGATCAGGTATGTGGAAGTAACTGTTAAATAAAAACAATAAAAATGTTAAACAAGAAACTAAGCATAAATTTAAAGTTACCTTGTTTTCGAAGCTTGTTAAGAAGCCCAGAGTGATCAAATTCTGTTCCCTTACCTGAAGTGGTCTGTTGGGTCTGGCTGGGATGGGGTTAACTTCCCCATAGCAGCCCTCACTGCTGTGCTTTGTGTTTGTAGCTAGAGCAGTTTTGATAGCACACCAATGTTTTGGCTACTGCTAGGGTGGGGAAAAAAGTCACTTTGAGGATTGCCATTGCCCTTTTCATAAGGTGTGAGTGGATGTGTCTCCCAAATAACATCTATTCTGTAATCTTTTTCAAGAAGGAAGCAGTGGCTTTCACTATCTTGCATTGCCCTGTCCTACATTGTCTTACCAGCCATATTTAGTGTAATAGAAACTAGTATTGATTTGTTTGTCTCTTTTTCCCCACTGAAGTTCACAATGGAGGATGAGAATCTCCTTCTCTTCTACAGAAGAGAAAAAGGGTATTGATTTATTCTTTTCCATCTCTTACCCAACAAACTTACCCTGATGCCTTAGGTAGACAGTTAATTCCAAGAAGCCATGTGTGGAGTCTGTATGCTCATACTTCGGGTGTGCTATATTCTGCGATTCCTATGTTTGCAGCAGTGCTGAAAAGGCAACAGTCTTTCACCTCCATACCATTGAACCAAAACACAGCAAACAGCAGAAATCCAAATAGAAATATTTTCTTCTAGAGATTTTTGCAAGGGTCCTAAAACATTTCAGTTATCACAGTAAATATTTCTTCTGCAAGGCTATCTTGACATATTTCAGAGCTTGGATACTGTAGACACTGTCTTATGATCCATGGAAATAAATTCCAAAGATGATACAAAAGCTGGAGATGCAAATTTCACACTTTTTTCTTTAACTAGTTATGTATGACTGGTTTGAAGACCTCTAACTTCTGCATAACTCTATCCCTCTTTGTAAAGTAAGAGGGAAACTATTGGCTCACCTTGAGCTACTTATTACCATTCTGCTGGTATGAACTTTGAAGCCCACACAAAACTTTCTGAAAGAAGGATACAGAGCATCTCATTCCCACCCAAAGCAGGGTTGTTAGTACATTTACTAGGAACAGGGTTTTTTTGCCCTTCAGCCTTCCATAGACAACTGACTTGCTGATGGAAATGCTTTGTTGCTGCACAGGGTGTGCAAAAGCAGAGTTCTCACACTTGGGTGCAGCAGGTGCTGGTACATTCTTGTGTAGGACCCCTCTTCTGTTCTTATTGCTGAATAGCAGTGTCGTGAGGTGGTATATGCCCTGTGCAGCAGACCTTGATGTAGGGGCAGCAGGTGACTTTGCACTCAAATGTACTATGCAGAGAAGGGGAGAAAAGCTTTGGAGTGCAAAGACAAGGAGACTATTCCATCTGGCAGAGGGAGGCAGGGTGAAAGTCTTAATTTGAATCAGTAACTGCTGTGTCTCAGCTAGCATGGGCAGAACTGAGAAACAGCATAAATTGTGTATTATTAATATTTGTAATGTATATCAATCTTGGGATATCTTCTTGCAAAGCAAATGTAAAAGACAAAAACTGAATGTTGACTTGTATGAATGTAGTGAAAACATAACCCTTAGCTACCAGCTTCTGCTATTAGTTTATGGTGCTTTTTCCGATGAACCAAACAGATATTGTTTGTTGCAATATAAAGTTGATTCCTTTTTTCTAGCTTAAGTTTCCCTGCAGTATCTGGCATGACTGTATTTACACTGCTGAAAGGCAATAATTAAGTAGGATGACTGTATCTGTTATACATCTTTTCCCCTTTTTCCAGCATGACAAGCAGCTGCAGTACAGTAGCTTGCTTTGGAAGGCTTTTGAATTTTTGTTTTTAACTTAGTTAAGTGTAGAAACTCTTGTGTATTTGTTAGAGGGAGACGTCAAAGGTCCCTTCCTCTTGGTACGCAATTATTTGCTCTGGCTTTGTCTTGAGCGGAATAATCTCTGAAGGTTATCTGGAGGATGGCCCCGTATAACTTTCAGTGATTCTTACATATGACTGGCTTCTGAGAGGTGAACAAAAGTGCAGAGCATGTCAGGAAGATAAATGCCAGGAAGGGAAAATAACTGTGTAAGCTGGAAGACAATATTGGCAGAGGAACAAATGGGTACGAAGTGGGCAAAGAATAAATCTAGGCTGGAAACTAGAAAGTTTCCTGCCATCTGAGGAATGAGATCATGGAACAGCCTGAGGGCACATGAATGCTGAACTTATTCTACTATTTTAATGAGATTTGGGTGTCCTAGTACATGGCCTGTGACCACATCCTGTACAGCTCTGTGAATGTCCTTCCCTTCTCTCTCCCCTCTTTCTCTCTCAACTCTTCTCTTCCAGATTTCCCTGCTCTCACTCCAGCTCTGGTAACCTGGCTGGATGCTCTGCCCAAGATATTCCCAGTTTTATGCTTCTCTTAAGTGCCACCTTTAAGGGTGGCAGTGAGTGACCTGAGACAGCCCCAGGTGAGGCTCTGTGAGGGAAACACTGAAGGGTAAGGACACTGTGCCCAGTACTGTAGGCCTGGTATGTGCATATGTGAAGGGTGAGTAAATAAATGTGTGTATACATATGTATACACATGCACATGTTTTGTCAACAATTTCAGATGCTTTTCCCTCTAAAGCAGATGTTCCTGACCTCACTGAATATTCAACATGGTTCTCTGTTACACTGTAGACCTTGTAGTCCTTTACAGAAGGGTTTTAAAGATGCTGTTAGGTTTTTTGGGTAGAATTAATTTCCCTCAATTTTATTTTTAAGAGAGCTCTTCAGATGGCAGGGCCTCAGGCTGTCTCGTTTTTCCTCCCTTTCAACAAGACAAAGGAGAAACCCTACTGCAGTCCTGGTGGGTGCTGCAGCCCTTTTCCTTTGTGTCTAGCAGGGTTCCAGGAGGCTGGACGCCAGCCTCCAGCAATGGGCTTGGGCTGGGGTGGACCTAGGAATGTTGTGGTCTCAGGCTTGCAATGCTCCATTACAAGTGCTTCCTTCCTGTCCCCCACTCAAAAAAACAGCCATCCCATCAAAAACATAGCATTTATAGAAAAGTTCTATGGACTGATCCACAAAAAAAAGAGGGCTAGAGATAAGGTAGACTGTTCCTATGGGAAAAGAAGCAGAAAGTTCTGAAGACACATTTGTAAAGCTGACAAAAAATGGTAAGGAAAGATATTAAAATTGCTCTGTAATAGTTGGATATCTACATGAAGGAATTTCACTCAGACTTGGCTTCCCAGATGTCTGAGCTTCCAGTTGAAGATGCAGAAGGATCTTATTTCAAGAGTACTCTTAGAAAGATTGGACAAGGGAGAAGAACATCAGGCTGTTTTTTGGAATTGCTGTTAATACAAAACCTAGTCTGTTGAAGCAAAGATTTTTAGTTTGTGTGGTCAGGAAACTTGATGGCTTGTTTCTTGCTCCGTGTTTTCATGATCTAAGCAAATACTCTGTAAATAGCAGGCCGTGCAAATTGTGCCTCAGTCGCAGTAGGAATTACTTTGAGTCATTTCAGTGAGGTTTTTTCATAGTGACAAATATACTGTAAGAGTCTGAATTCAGGGAGTTTGCTGTTTGTATCTTCAAATGGATTCTCTTAATTGTGTGTGGCTTTATCCTGAAATTTATCAGAAACTTGTTATACTAATCTCTTCTGCTGGGCAGGTTGTGGAACTATTTACTGGACTGCACAACAACTGCCAAGGCTTTATGTAGAAAGATTGCAAAACAAAAACATATCGACCCAGCTTTTTCAACCTATGTAAGAATAAAGTAGGGCTCTAATGTCCAAGCACCTAGGCATGTAAGCCAGAATTTGCTCAGTGAAATAATCTGAAAATCTATAAATTACTTGGCTGTAACAAAGGCTTCCACCAGGTGCTTAGTCCTGCGTGATGGAATTCTTCTCCCTCCTGCCTTGTTCCCTTGACTGGCTTATGAACTTTAACAGATCATTTGCAAGAATCTTTCTTTGGAGAAAGGCACAGATATGTCCGGAAGAGTCAAAAACTGGCGATGCAGTTCTAGAAAATACTGACTTGGAAAACAGCATGCTTACCCCGTTGATCTACTTTGTTTCTGTTACAGTTTCCTTTTGTGAAGAGATATCAATTTAATCTGTGATCAAACTTGTAATCAGAAAATGGCATAAGATTAATTATGGAAATGCTATTCAATTTCCACAGTCTATTAACAACTGACAACTGCATGAAGACCCCATTAATATTTACACAGTGCTATGAGCTTTATTCTAACATGCTTAGGGTCAGATTCAGACCTACTTTAAGATCTAGGGGTGCTGGCTCACACAAGAGTTATGAGTTTAGTCTGTAGGCTTGAAAAGGAAAACAGATGAACAAAATCCTGAAAATTAACTTTGAAATTGAAACTCAAAGTTGTTATGTGATAGATCTGGGGGATTTTGTTTTGCGGATTCCTGGCTTAAACTTGAGATGCATTTTTGGGTGTGTTATGCTTCAGCATTCTGAATTCTTCAGTAATACCTGGGCACTATAAAATGATGATTTATTTCCCTGTCTCTTGTTTACTGTATTGCAGATTTTGGACAGAATTGAAGATGTCCAAGAGCTCATATTCACTAAAGAACCTGACCTGTTGAGAGCTCTTCTTCCTGTTCAAACTATGCACCTTACTATAATAGTAGCTCACCTGGGAACAGAAGAAGAAGTAAAAAAGTAAGAATCCTGCAGAATTCAAGTGCAGCTAATTTTTCTGTAAAAGTGGTAGCCTTGCTGCTGTTGTGAATTATTATGTTTTAGTAGAGCCTACGTGCAGTTCCTCTCCTAGATTTTTTTTGATGAGTTTTTGGCCTGTTCTCAATACCTGGTGAGGAATGATCTTTATAAAACCTAGATGTGGTGCTTCAAAGGTTGACATTTTGTGTATCTGCCATGGGGTGAAGAGAAATAGTGTTACTACTGTGTTACTGTATTACTACCATAAATTAAATCAAAGGGTGTAAACTTCCCTGAGCTGCTGCCTCTTGAGAAACCACAGCTTTTCAGATCAGCTGTGCTTGTATCAGCTGGAAAATGTTAGCTGATTGGACATCTTGCATCAAGAAGAAAACAAAACAAATCTGTCTGGTTCCTTTCCAAGCTGCTCTCTTGTGTGATGAAGGCTGTCACTGGGGCCCTGTGAATTAAGATGGGAATATTGAAAGGTGACTAAGGAAAGCTATCCTGTGGTCAGGAAGGCTAGAGCTGCTAGAAGGGTCCAGCAAATAAAGCCAGTATGCTGCAGTTTTTTCTGAGCCTTTTCCTAATGTACCACACTGGGAAACGTGAGACTTCTTAGCATGAGGAGGCAGTAAGGGAAGCCCCTTAAGTGTCTGGGAAGGCATTGTGTGGTAGAGGTGGGAACCTGGAGAGAGCA
>VZTV01024457.1:13957-27290 GCA_013400875.1 Anhinga rufa | reverse complement strand
TTTTTTTTCTTGTTCCCCTCCAGGAGAAGCATGAAGAGGAAAGCGATGTTCACATGTCCCTTCAACGGTGACTGCAAAATCACCAAGGACAACCGGCGGCACTGCCAGGCCTGCCGGCTGAAGCGCTGCGTGGACATCGGCATGATGAAAGAGTGTGAGTATGTGGACGCGCATCCCGTAGGGAACAGCCCGGCTTTGCGCTGTGATAGCCTTTTCCTTCTCAATTCACATACGGTGCAGAAGGCAGGCACGTGAGCGTAAAACCTGAAAGCCTTACAAGGATTTGAAGAGGACGCAAAGGGCAGGGGATGTGGTGGGTAATGATTGAGAGGAGCTCGTTTAATGATTGAGGCTGTTCCTGTGGTAGTTAGTGATCTGGGGAGTTGCTTTTATCAGAGCCAAGTTGCCTTTGCTGGCTCTTGGAGGGGGGGGCATCAGCTTAGACCATCTGGGGCTGTTTCTGATTAACTCCCAGTTACATTGACTGAACTTCCTCCCAACCTGCCTGTGAAAAGTCATCATCCTCTCCCAACGTGTTTTTGCATGCTCCTTGCTGCATCCAAACAGGGATGAGAGTTGAATGAGCTTCCCCACATCAACAGTAATTTCCATTAGTGTGGAACTGGCTTGCCTTTTGCTCTGCCATACCTCTTGGGCTTTTTTTTGGGGACCTTATTCTGGCAAAGTGGGTCTGTCTGTCCAGCCACGTGCACAGCAGAGACTTAAGTAAATAGCAGAGGGAAGTAAAGTAGTTTTTAACCCAATCCAAACACACTAATGTTGTTCAAATATTTATTTTCTTCAACTCTATTTATAGATAAGCAGCTTTTAAAAATAAAATCTGTTTGACACACTTCCTCCTACGTACACATGCCTTCCACGTCCTAAGTCTTCAGGAGAAGGCTGGTCTTCACGTAGTATTCAAACCAAAATAACAGCCTTCTGTTAGGAGACATTGCAAACAGGATGTCACATAGAATGATTGATGGACCTCAAAAATTGGAAAATGGAAGCGGTGCTCATTTCTTTACATGGTGAGCAGACAGCAAACAGCATCCCATGCTGCAGAGTGCCACCAAAGCGCCTGGGTCCTTCAGAAAATCAGAACTTGTAGGTGTTTGCAGGAAAAAAATGCCTAAATTTCCAATTGTCCCAAAGATCGTGCGGATCCCTGATGAAGAAAAGATTCCTAGATCATCTTTTTCAACTAGCAGCTGTGTCCTATAGAGAGGGAGAAAAAGACCATATAATACATCATATGTACCCATGTTTTGGGTGAATACAAGGACGTGTGAGCCCTTAGTAGCCTGCTGGTGCGGTCCATTTGGTGTAGCTGATGCTAATGAGGGAAATGTATTGACTTGTACTGGCTAATTACCTGGGAAAGGCCGGAAAATTCAGTGGTAGCGATGCACGGGGTCCAGGTCCCAGGGATGTGTGTGTTCTCCACAGGAGTTAACTTGTAAACGGCCCTGTTAGCAAACTGTTACTGGATTAACAAAACCTAACCTAAGGAGATTAAAAATAGCCTTCCTGTGGACTTTGCTGCTGGTTAAATGAAGTGGAACGAGGTGTGCTGCTGTTATTTTTAGGTTGAATCAGGGATCTTGAAGCTCTTGAGGGGGGTTTGTGTCTTCCCCAGGCTGTCTCTGAAGGTGATAAGGATTGTCACAGGCAAGGCTGGGCCAGTTTGACCCTGCTGCTCATGGAATCTGTCTGAAGCAGAAAAGAGGGAGTGAGATGGGGATAAAGAGAAGGAGGAAAAGGGCAGGCCTTGTGCCTGTGCTAGTTTGGGGTTTGGTGTAGGCAGACCATTTTCCATCCCCAGAGTGTGGGGTGGTTGGATGGCCTGGATGACTTTAGACATCTTCAGCGCTAACCATGCAGGGCTGAGAGCTGTGGCAGCGCAGCTGTGCTGAGGGTCCCTTCCCTGATGCCTGATCCAAGTTTGGGTGCAGCCGAACCTGTGGACCAGATGCTGAGGCGATGGGCTGGAGGAGCCAGTGCTTGTCAGGGAGGTGAAGCAAGGAAGGGATCACGTGTGTTCAGACTCATACAGAGCAAAAGTCCTGAGCCACCGGCACTCCCTGGGGACAGCATTGGGGCAGCCACTGTCCCCTGAGGAAGGAACAAGCAGGGGAGCATGTCGAAGCTGGAGGGCAGCCAAGGCTACAGCCATAAGGCTGGAGCAGGATTTATAGCCCCATCGCAATGCCTGGGTTCACCCCAAGCTGTCCGCAGCCAACGTTAGCAAATACTTGTGGTTTTCTTCCTGTCTTATCTGTGCAGGGTAAAGCACAGGGCAAGCTTGCAGGGCTGTGTGGTGGGCAATCGGCAGAGGAGAAATCCACCTCGTAGTCAGAGCCGTGGTGTTCGGGAATGCTCCTTTCGCCCTTCTCGGGAGCAGTTTCCCTTTGGATGGCTCCGAGGAGGGCAGGTCTCCAGCCTAGGGATGCCTTGGCTGCCCTGTCCGCTTGCCACTCGTTTTTCCTGGGATGATGCTTAGCACGAATGTACTTTAAAGCAGGGCAAAGGATTTGTTGCTGGACTATCCTGCCTGCTTTGGCAATGCTTTGGGTGGCAAAATGCTGAAGTTGCCCCTTCTGCCCTGCAAAATTGCCTTTCGCCAACTGCCTGGAGCTCAGGAAGAGACGTTCATCCTTTGGGGCTGTGATGACCAAAGCGTGGGGCATTAGATGGACCCAGGCTCTGCAGCCACCTGTAACCTCTGGGTGGTTCACCTTGCTTAGTGTCTCTGTCCCTTCTCCCCCAGCCTTTAACACCTCTCCAGCATTCGCAGCCTATGCACGCAGGGATCTGTCCTGCACAGTCTTAAAGGTGTTGCTGAAAAGCAGGAAGATAAATTATGCATCACCAAATCGAGCAGCTGGAGGCACCCACAGGCTTCCTGGGGCTGCAGCAGTCTCACAGCATTGAATTTATTCTTTCCTGGTCACTTTGTGCTGCTGGGGAATTTTTTTTTGTGCTTGTCATGGTGCCAGTCCACTGGGAATCGGAGAATATCCCTGGGAGGGTCCCCAGCTGTGTCCTGGGGCAGTTTGTCCTTCTGCAGCCACGTCCTTGGACATCAGTGAAGGTGGTTGCAGCTAATTCCCCTCCCTGGTGCTGCAGCAAGGCCTGTAGCTTGCCTGGGGTCAGCACCCCATGGATCTTTTCTCCCCTTTTCCAAGGAGAAGGCTTGCTGGGATCTGGTTGTAGTCAGGAGTAGCCGATGCTCAGCATCTTTACTATGAAGCTTGACTTATGTTCTCAGTGTTGAAAATCCCCAAAGGGGAGGAGGGGAAAAACCAAGCCATCATCTCGGAGCCAGGGAGAGGAGTAGAAACTGGAAGGAGATTGTGTGGAGAAAGGGAAATTTCCTGAATTGGTCAGGAGGGGAGCAGAGATGTTCAGGGGAGCAGGCAGAGGGAGGGCAGCAGTAGCTGGCAGGGTTACAACTGTTTAGGGTGGGACTGCAGGATGAGCAAGGAGGGAGGTGGCATTCCCAGCTCTCCTCTACTTCCCCGAATAGGCGGTGATAACTCAAAACAAAAAAAAGTCCCTGCTGCCCCAAACATGGAATGTGTTATTCCCCAGCCCAGGAGCTGCTGCACAGCAGCATTGTGCAATGCTGGCCTCTGAGACCTACGCTGAAGCTAAGGACTGGCCAAGAGACAAAGCAGAAATACGAGAGGGAGGGAAGAGTCGTGGCTGTCCGGGAAAACGTCACTTGGCAGCAGCTGGAGTTCGTAGGCTGGCCGGGAAGCGTCTCTGCTCCCTGTGGGGAGCTTGAAGCACGTGCTATAAACATCCAGCATCCTCTGTAATTAGAGCAGGCTTGGAAGCTGGCAGGGCATGAGCATCTGGAAAGCCCTCTCTGAAATCTGTGCAAGCGTAGCTTCAGTTAGCTGTGTCAGAGGGACTACCTCCTTGGTAGGAGGAGAGCAGTAGCCAGCAGCCCTGTGGCTGCTGTCACTGCTCTGATTTGCTCCAGCACAGGTCTGGGACCTGCGATTTTAAATTGCTGCTGCTTGCCTATTGCTGCAAGCTTTCCTCCTCTCTGGTTTCCATACAAACCCATGTGCTGTAGGAGATGCACACCAGCCAGCCAGTATGTAGCATCCCACTTACCTCCCTCCCACCACCACGATGTTTGTGTTCCTGTCGTGCCTAATGGGTTTTCTGGCCGTGCCACTGCTTTTCCCAGCCCTGTCGCCACTGGCTGTGCTGTCTACACCATCTGCAGGCAGGGGTCTGGCCACCTTTAGAAATGCTCCATCTTCTGATGACAAAGGTGTCTAGGGTGGTCACAGCTGGGGTTTGGAGCAGGTCAGCGGGGCTGAAAGATGCAGTTTTGGGAGAAGTGGCAGGGATGAATTAGGCTTCGCTCCCTGGCTTTAAAGGCTGCATCCCAGGTATTTACTGCATAAACTGGTGCAGAGTGATCCTGGGCATCCTTGGCAGTTAGGCAGGGTCACAACACCCTGCAGGGCTGCGCAGGGGATGATTCCCAATCTTGATGCATAGGCCGTGTCCCTACAGTGTATTAAACTGCTTCTTTTGCTGTTTGACCCTCATTTAGCCATGAATCGCCCTAAAGCTGCTTCTGCAAGGGGTGTTTCTGCAGTCCTCACTGTGGCTGCTGTCCCAACGACATCCCAAATGCCACCCCACTGTGATGGCCGTGCCAGGCTGTCCCAGGGTGGGAGAACAACCACGGGGCTTTTTGCACCTCTGGGGCAGGACGGTATCCCTGGCTCCAGCTGGGGCAGGCAGAAGCACCCACCATTCAAGCTTAAATGAAATGCTCAAATTCCATCCAGTGAACACGTTTCATGCTTGATGTTTCCTAAACTTCATTTTTGCCTTAGATTTAGCTGTTCTTTCCTCACCTGATGGAGCCAGTCTGCCTTTGTGCTGCTCCACATCATTCTCCAGCACTTCCAAGCCCCTGGTTTTGGCCGGGGTCACAGGGTTGTATCCTTGCCTGGCTGGCTGTATCCTCCTGTGCTCCGTAACCCCAGTGCTAACCTTTGGTGTCGGCTGTGGCTTTCCCTGTTGTCCTTGTGGTGTCTCGCAAAAAGGGACAGTGTCTGTCTGGAAGTGATGGGCAGATGTTATCTCAGCCTCCACATAGACTTTGGGTCAGGGCAGCCCACAAACGCTCAGCCACGTCGCCGGTCATGCCAGGAGTCTGTGGCTAGATGTCTCCAGCTCAGTGTTCGGGAGGAGATCAGATCTGGGGCCTGAGCTGGGATCTTGAACGGAAGGTGCAGGTGTTAAGCTGCTTCCTGATCCTGTATTTTCCCTCGAGGGAGGCAGGGATGCAGCAGGCAACATCTGTACTTGCAGAAGGATAAAGTAAATGAGTTGAATCCTTTTCCCTCAGACCTTATAAAGCAGGCAAGTCACTGCACTGACATCCCTTATCCATGTTACCACCGGTCCTGCCGAGAAGCCATTCCTCCGGCACGGCTAAGCAAAGTGCGTTTCAGGTTTGCTGCTCCCCAGCATCACTGGGAACGATTTCACCAGAAACGCTGGGGGCAGTTCTCAATCCGCGGCACCGATGCCAGGCTGTGTCTTGGCTTGCATGAGTACCGCTGTGTCATGGCATGAGCGTTCCCAACACCAGACAAGCTGGGAGGGAATTGCAAGTCCCCCTTATCTGACTGTTTTTAAACACCTGCAGGGCTTCCTTTGGGTTTTAGTCTCCTGTGGGCTCCAGCAAGTCTTATCAGAGCATTAAACACAAAACCCAGGACCTGCTGCCAGCCAGAGCCACGACCCATTTTTGTCAACATCTCTGGCAGTTTGGCAATGGATTCACAGCAGCGCACAGCCCACATGCTCTGCTGAGCCCGGTGCAGCCGGCAGCCCTGGGATGTACAGGGGAACTGGATGTTTCACTGCACAGACCCCATATAGGGAAATCTGGCTGCCTTAGGGGATTGCACCTGAAAGCACAAACCTTGCCAGCATTTGTTCCCCTGCTAAATGATGCTTTGGGAAATGCTTTTGCTTTTCACCTCCCACCAGACGGAGAAATGCTGCCACCTCGCTGTTCCAAATCTGTTTGAGGGCTGGATTTCCTAAAGGTGGGTGGGAAATCCCAAGGAGATTTCCCTTGCAGTCTTGCCCCAACACAGAAACATCCTTTTCTTTCCAATCTGCTCTGTGGATGCTTCTTAATTTCAGATCGATTCACTTGCAGACTCTGAGATTTGCTTGGTATAGACACCTGCAATAATCCCTCCTGAAGCCCCGACGCTCAGGACAGACCATGCTGGCAAAGACTTTGAACACCATGGCCACAGCCCAAGTGCTTGGCTTTTTGCCCTATCCTCATTCCCAGGCCCACGTGCCTCTTTTCCCACAGATGCTGCCTCATCTATGAAGTTTCCCTTCTTGCATGCAGTGCCCTGATGGGATCTGATGCTTTTGTAATAAGAACGAGGACAGGAGATGGCAAAATCCTAGTTTTTCTCCCCAAGCAGTCATGCTGCTCCCTGCAGAACTGGCTGGAACGTGCCGATGGTGGGAGCAACCTTTTGGCCTGAGCCGGTTGTTCCCATGCCTCTGAGATCTTCAAGTCCCCTCAGATTGTGCAAGTTTGAAAACATATTGGAAAAATGCCGTTGGCTAAAGGTGGCAGAAGGGAGCAGGGACTGCAAACAGTTCCTTGCCTCGAGCCCTGCAGCCGTGGCTCCTGCTGTCCTTCACCAACCTCTCATCCCAAATTCCACCTTGACTCGCCCAGCATCAAATCTCTCTGTAACCCAAGGCAGGCAGAGAATTGCCTGTCATCAGATAACGTGCTTGGGGTTGTTTTTTTTTTTTAATGACTGGTTAAAGGGCTAATAACATCTTGAGGAATAGGATTTGCTATTTTTAGAACCTGCTGGTTGGTGTGTATTAATGAGCTTTTGTGAATGTGTGACTCTTACAAGGATGGGGGGGTTACTACCCCAAGAGATCATTGCACCTCCCTGTTGCTTTTCTGCTCATTCAACCCTGTGAGGCTAGTCAGGTCTTTAAGCTCTTTTTATGAAGGTAAGATTTGAGCCCAAATTGCCTGTGGAAGCTCCCTTTCCCTAAATAAATGGCAGAAGCCTTGCGTATCGCCTTTGAGTCCAACCCTTGACTGCTGCCGAAGATTGTCACCCATAACACAAGCCTGGGAGCAGGGGTATGTTTATATCTCCCCTTAGCTTAAAAATACTTGTGATGCTGCAGAAGCGCTGCTGGATGCCTAGACTATCGCTGCTGCAGCGTGGTAGCGGGACACCGATGCTGGGTGATGCCGCATCGGGCTCCCTCTGTTGTCGGGTGCTGACAGCAGCACAGGAGCCGTGCTGGAGTGAGGTGAACCCACTGGCCTGTTTCCTGCAGGATCAAGATTTCTCTCCCCTGAAAGCACAGAGCAAACAGCAGGGTTTCAGCACAGAGCAGACATGTGGCAGCGCTGACGTGACCTTATTGCACCTAGTCTTTGCCTAAAAGCACCCGAATGGGTTATAAACTGTCCTGGTCTCATAGTGGGAAACCGTGACCTGGCAGTTGAGGACAGGAGCAGGATGGGGTTGATGTAGGTTTAATAATTGATTAGCAAGGTGATGGGGATGCTGACTGCAGTGGCCTAGGGTTGCTTCAGTCCCTGTTCCCCTGCGCCTGTTTCTGACTCTTTCCCTGTCCCTGCAGTCATCCTGACAGATGAGGAAGTTCAGAGGAAACGTGAGATGATATTGAAGCGCAAGGAAGAGGAAGCGCTCAGGGAGAGCTTGAAGCCCAAACTCTCAGAGGAGCAGCAGAAAGTCATTGACATCCTCCTCGAGGCTCATCGCAAGACCTACGACCCCACGTATGCCGACTTCACCAAGTTTCGGGTATGTCCAGGACACGCCAGCCCCAACTCCCCTGCACAGGATCAAGCGGTTCCTGCCCAGATACACCAAACCAGTTTCATCCCATGATCTCTCACTGGAGAAGAGTTAAAAATCCCAGTGCAAGAGCCTTGATGCTGTTGGCAGCAGGTGAATGCCTGCTATCAGATTGCTCTCCCAGCCCCGTTCCTCACATCCTGCTCTCTCTTCCAGCCTCCCGTGAGAAGCAACCCCAGCAACAGGGGGGCAGCAAGGTCCCCCTCCATTCTCACCCAAGATTTGTCATCGGAGGACTCCACTGACCTCTTTGGCTCCGATGCCTTCAGTACGTTTCCAGGTACCGCACTCGCCCCTCTGTATGTGATGGGGGTAGAAGTGCAGCAGCTTTACCTAAGTCTGGCCATTTAAACCCTTGTTTTACCTCTTCTGGGGAGCTTATTTAACTGTAAGACCCTCCTGGGGGTGTTGCAAAGGCTTTTTGCAAGCAAAAAGCGTTAAGCACTTGGCTGGATCGTGGCCCTGCAGACCTCTGTGTGTCTGAGCCTTCCAGGATGGCCAAGAGGAGTGTGAACGTGAATGCTGGGCTGCATCGTCGCTGCTCTGGCTGTGGTTAGACTTGATCACAGCACAGGAGAGGAGTTAAAGGCCTCAGTGCAGGCTGTTGGCAGCCAGTGAACAACTGCTCTCCCAGCCCCGTTCCTCATGTCCTGCTGTCTAAATGCAATGCAAAGTCCTCGTGTGTCGTGGTTTAGCCCCAGCCGGCAACTAAGCACCGGCACTAAACTGGCAACCACGCAGCCGCTCGCTCACTCCCCCCACACCTGTGGGATGGGGGAGAGAATCGGGAGAGCAAAAGCAAGAGAACTCGTGGGTTGAGATAAGAACAGTTTACTAATTAGAATAAAAAAAGGCAATAATAGTAATGATAATAACAATGATTAAGATAATATAATATAATAAAAAGGAAAACAATGAGGGAGAGAAAGGAAACCCGAAAGGAAGGAAAACAAAACCAAGCCCCAAACCCCACAAGTGATACAACCGCTCACCACCCGCCAACCGACGCTGCCAGTTCCCGAGCCGTGATTGCACACTCTCCCCCCAGTCCCTGCCAACTCCCCCCAGTTAATATACTGGGCATGATGTCATATGATATGGAATATCCCTTTGGCCAGTTTGAATCAGCTCTCTTAGCTGTGCCTCCTCCCTTCCCAGCTTCTTGTGCACCCGGCAGAGCATGAGAGGCTGGAAAAGTCCTTGACTAGTTCAGCACTGCCCAGCAACAACCAAACCATCAGTGTGTTATCAGTATTATTCTCATACTAAGTCCAAAACACAGCACTACACCAGCTACAGTGAAGAAAATTAACTCTATCCCAGCTGAAACCATAACATCATGGCAGGATGGATGCCATTTTTGCTGCAGGCTGGCATTGCTCTCCTCACCTGTAATGTTTTGCCTACAACCGAGGTACTCTCTGACCGTCTCCCTCTTTCCAGAGTCTGTGGAGCCCCAGATGTTTTCGAACCTGGTCCTCTCCGAGGAGAATGACGAGAGCTCCTCCATGAACATCGACTTCTCCCACCTCTCCATGCTCCCACACTTGGCCGACCTGGTCAGCTACAGCATACAGAAGGTGATCGGCTTTGCCAAAATGATCCCAGGATTCAGGTGAGACGTTTGCTCCCAGATCCGATGTCTGTGGCGGTTTCCACTCTTGGAAATCCTGCCCTACTCTTCACAGACAGATCACTTTTCTCTGTTTCATCTTCACAGCTGTCCCTCAGGCTCTGTTCCCTTCCCAGGTCTGTTCCTACTTTCACATTTTTCTGCCTCTCCTCCTTCCTGGGGTTGTTCCTCTCCTATTTTACCTTGTCTGATTCACCCAGACTCTGTCAGCAAAGTGCTTGAGCTCCTAAGATGCTCGAGACCATGGGAGTGGTCCCATCCTGGTCTGTGAAGGACTTCAGGTCCTGTTTAGCTCCAGGCTGGTGTCCAGGGCGCTGGGTGGTGCCACTCAGTAAACGTAGCTGCAGAAATACCTGCTGCTTAGTTATATAGAAACCTGGGGTGAGGGAGAAGCTGGGGTGCCCCCAGCAAAGGGATGGAGTTACTGATGGAGAACCTGGTGCATGGGCAGCATGGGATGTTCCTTTGCTCACCAGACAGGTCTCACATCACCCTCTTCCCCCTGCCCAGGAATTTGGCAGCAGAGGATCAGATCGCCCTGCTGAAATCCAGCGCTATTGAGGTGATCATGCTGCGCTCGAACCAGTCCTTCACCCTCGAGGACATGACGTGGACCTGCGGTAGCAATGACTTCAAGTACAGGATCAGCGATGTCACCCAAGGTAAAGGCTGCCAGGCACTCTCCTGCTTGCTGCAGGCTAAGAAATGTCATCCCAGCCTTAAATTCAGGTGCAAAATTCCCACGCTGAGCAGTCTGGAAGCAGGGATGTGTTGGCAGGCTGCATGGTTGCATAGCACCAGCAGCTCAGCAGTGCCACGGCTGGGCTGAGATCCCCATCCCAGCATCAGCCGTGCTTTGTTTATCTCCCAAGCCCCACGCTGTGGCAGTGTGGAAAGCTGCTCAGCGGAGAAGGATGTAGGGGTGCTGGCTGACAGCGGCTGAGCATGAGCCAGCAGCGTGCCCAGGTGGCCAAGGGGGCCAGCAGCACCCTGGCTTGTGTCAGGGGTGGTGTGGCCAGCAGGAGCAGGGCAGGGATGGTGCCCCTGTGCTGGGCACTGGTGAGGCCGCCCCGCGAATCCTGGGGTCAGGTTTGGGCCCCTCGGGACAAGAAGGACATGGAGGGGCTGGAGCGTGTCCAGAGAAGGGGAGTGGGGCTGGGGCAGGGTCTGGAGCACAAGTGTGCTGGGGGGCGGCTGAGGGAGCTGGGGGGGCTCAGCCTGGAGAAGAGGAGGCTGAGGGGAGCCCTCATCGCTCTCTGCAGCTGCCTGAGAGGAGGCTGTGGTGAGGGGGGGTTGGTCTCTTCTCCCCAGTAACAAGCGATGGGACGAGAGGAAACGGCCTCGAGCTGCACCAGGGGAGGTTTGGGTTGGGTATTGGGGAAAATGTCTTTACTGCAAGAGTGGTCAGGCCCTGGCACAGGCTGCCCAGAGCGGTGGGGGAGTCACCATCCCTGGGGGTGTTCAAACAACAGGTAGCTGTGGCCCTTGGGGTTTAGGAGGCCTGGGGGTGTTGGGGTGATGGTTGGACTTGGATGATCCTCAAGGTCTTTTCCAACCTGAATGATTCTGTGATGCTGCAGCTGGACCGAGTGGCTGGAAAGAGCCATTAACTCACAAAGGAAAGCAAAGCCAGAGCGTAGCTGTAGCTCAGAGCTTTCTCCAGCCCTTCTGCCCTGTAATGAGGGTTGAGTTCAGTTTGCTCCTAGCTGCCGTGACGGCTGGAAAGCTGCCGTGCCTTCCCACTGCCGCTGCTCTGCAGCCAGGAAGCCCTTTTGCTAGGAAAGGTGGTGAGTCCTGGCCTAAACCTCCCCCACTTTAGCATTTGGGGACCAGCACGGAGAACAGGGTGTGCAGATGATATATATGGACCTTAAATCAATCCCTGCACTTGGAAGAGCCTTAGAGTAACCCAGGGATGCCGAGATCCTCAGTGCAAGGGCAGAGATCCCCCAGCGAGGTCCCAGGAGAGTCAGAGCAAGTGGCATGTTGGGACCAGACACAAGGCAGTGGGCACCCACTGAACACAGGAGAGAGATCTGTGCGCACAAGGTGTGGTTTGTGATACTTGTGCAGGACATGGGGCAGTGTGGAAGTGATGATAAGGAGGTAAAATATCTGTAGGTTAATTGTCTTTACAGATTTCAAAAGCAAAATCTGCTCCATAATCTCCAGCTTTAGAGAAGCTGCCGGGGAGAAAAGTACAATTAAAAACCAATGTGCTTTAAGCTGTACCGAAAGTCGTCTTCCACTGTGCTGAAAGAGGAGCTGCTGAGCTCCACGCTCATCCCTCAGCTGTTGGGAGCTCTTGTTCCAGAGCAGGCTCTGCTAAAGCTCCTTTTCTCTTCCCAGCTGGCCACAGCATGGACCTGCTCGAGCCGCTTGTGAAATTCCAGGTTGGCTTGAAAAAGCTGAACCTTCACGAAGAAGAGCATGTGCTCCTCATGGCCATCTGCATCCTGTCCCCAGGTAGGAGGACACTCATCCCCCAAGGTCACTAACCTGCCAGGTTTTGGCTGCATCCCCAAAAATGTCACCTTTCCCTGCCTCTCCATCATGACTGGCTGGGGAAAAGGAATCACCCTGGGTCCCTGGTGTTTCCTAGATCGCCCAGGTGTGCAGGACACCTCGCTGGTGGAATCCCTCCAGGATCGCCTCTCGGAGATCCTCCAGACCTACATCCGCTGCAGGCACCCTCCTCCCGGCAGCCGCCTGCTCTACGCCAAGATGATCCAGAAGCTGGCTGACCTACGGAGCCTGAACGAGGAGCACTCCAAGCAGTACCGCTGCCTCTCCTTCCAGCCCGAGCACAGCATGCAGCTCACGCCGCTGGTGCTCGAGGTCTTCGGCAACGAGATCTCCTGACTCCGACCGTGGGGTTGAACCACCCACCAGTAAAGGGATAAGTCAGCCTGGCTTCCCCAAGGCAGCGAGCGGAGGGACGTGACCCTGGGCAGGAGTTTTGTACATAGACGGTTTGGTTTGACACTACTGGAGGTCCTGCTTTGTCTCCTCATCCACGGTGCCCGAGGTTTGCTTGCTGCGGAGCGGTGACAGACCCAGATCCATGGGGTTCCCCCCACCACTCCGTGAGCAGCTTTTCCGCTTCCCTGCCATCTGCAAGAGCTGACTTATCCCTTTATGGATATTTTCAGTCTGGGTCGCCTTGAATCACTTCTTTCTTGACCCAAAACATCGGGCTGCTTGGAAGGAGAAGCGCTGTGGTGTTTTTGTGTGGGGAGACGGACTCTACTCCCCTCCTAAAATCTGCAATGCTCGCCCCCGCCCCTGCTTTTAAAGGGAGATGCCGATTGAATTGCACCCCTCAGATCCCTGCCAGAAAATGCCATGGGCTGTGTCCCCACAGACCAGTTAAAACCACTCCCGTGAGCTGCTGTGAGACTGGGACGAAGCCAAAGACATCTGTGTCAGCCCCGAGAGGGGGAATTTGTCCTCGGCCCTCAAAGGGAACAGCCGGACGTGCCGTAATCGGGGCTCCCAACACTACTGCCTGGCTTTGGGGGAGCAGGGCTATCTCGGGGTGGCTCCTCCGCTCTCTCAGAGCTGCCCCCCTTTGCTGCGGCGCTCGGGCAAGGACCCGGGTGCTGCCCGCGGCCCGGGACGAGGCGCGGGTGACGACCGCGGCCCCAGCTCAGCTGTGGCACCTTGGGGCGTCCCGTGCCACGCTGGCAGCGGGTGCCGGGGGTGCTCCGCGCCCCCCGTCCCCCCTCGGTGCCGGCGGAGCCACCCCAAGGGCGGGGGG
>VZTV01024457.1:275-12102 GCA_013400875.1 Anhinga rufa | reverse complement strand
TCACTCCCCACCCCCCCCCCGGCAGGACGCGGAGGTGGTACGCACCCGGGACCCCCAGCGCCTGGCCCAGTGCGATGTGGTTGTGGACGTAGGGGGTGAGTACGACCCTGAGCGACACCGCTACGACCATCACCAGAGGTGAGGCCCCCCCCACGCCAGACGCCGGGATCCCCTGGATGCCAGGGGTCCCTCCGGGCTGAACCCCGTGTCCCCGCAGGTCTTTCACACAGTCCATGCGGAGCCTGCGGCCTGACAAGCCATGGACCACAAAGCTGAGCAGCGCCGGATTGGTGTACTGCCACTTCGGCTCCCAAATCCTTGCAGGGCTCCTGGGGCAGCCAGAGGATGGCCCCGTTGTGACCGCGCTCTACGATAAGGTACCGGGGAACCAGGAGGGTCTTTGGGGGGGGCTCTAACCCTGCCAGTGCCGCACAGCTTTCCCCAGGGCTTCTCCTTGGCGGGGGTTACCCCATAAAAGAGCGCTCTGGGAAGGGGGACCCCATAAAAGCGGGAACCAGTTTGTTCCAGCTACTGGCGTGCAGTTGGGCTCCCAGCCAGGCTGACACCCAGTGTCTCCCACTCTGTCCCCAGCTGTACGAGAACTTTGTGGAGGAGATCGACGCCATCGACAATGGCATTGCGCAGGCGGAGGGGGAGCCCCGCTACGCCCTCACCACCACCCTCAGCGCCCGCGTGGGCCACCTGAACCCCCGCTGGAACGACCCCGACCAGGACACCGAGGTGGGGATGGGGATTGTGGCATGGGGTGGGGACGACAGCATGGGGCCACCCCTGCTTAGGGCCACCGCTAACCCTCCTCTGCATCCCCAGGCAGGGTTCAGGCGGGCGATGGAGCTGGTCGGGGGCGAGTTCATGGACCGGCTTGACTACTACCACCGTGCCTGGCTGCCCGCACGGGCGCTGGTGGAGGAGGCCATCCGGCGACGCTTTGAGGTACCCACCATGCCAGTTCTGAGGGGTCTGAAAGTTTGGGGAGGGGCGTGGGGTGGGGTGAGGAGAGGCTGGGTGCCCTCGGTATAAACCTCTCTACACAGCCCAGGGCACGCCTTGCACCCCATAGCCCTACACACAGCCCTGCATCCCATCCTGTACCCCTACACACAGCCATGCACCCCTCTCTGTTCCCCTGTACACCTATGCGTGGCCGTGCACCCCCTCCTGTGCCCCTATATCTTTATATACAGCCGTGCACCCCCTCCTGTGCCCCTATATCTTTACATACAGCCGTGCACCCCCTTCTGTGCCCCTATATCCTTATATAAGGCTGTACACCCCGTTCTGCTCCCCTGCATCCCTACCGGTGGCCGTGCACCCCCTCCTGTGCCCTATATACCCATGTATCACTGTACACACCTGTATCCCCACGCATGGCCATGTACCCCACACCCCATACCCCTGCACCCTAATATCCTCATGTACCCCCCTCGTGCACCCCCACGTTACCGTGCATGATCACACACCTTCCCATGCTGCCCCACACCCTCCTTGTGCACCCCAGTATCCCCCCCCACGCGCTCATGCACCCCCAGAGCTCCCTGTGCAGGCTCAGCAGAGCACCCAGCCGCAGACACACGTGCATGTGGGGGGGAAACTGAGGCAGGCAGTGGTTCGGGGGGCTGCGTGGGCAGGACCCCCGTGTGCGCAGCATGTACCCCTCCCATCCAGGTAGATGCAAGCGGGGTGGTGCTAGAGCTCCCGCAGGGTGGCTGCCCCTGGAAGGAGCACGTCTTCAGCCTGGAGCAGGAGCTGGCGCTGCCCGACCCCCTCCAGCTGGTGCTTTTCACCGACCGCAGTGGGCAGTGGCGAGTGCAGAGCGTCCCGACGGGGCCACACACCTTCCAGAGCCGGTGAGACCCGTCCCCTCGCTGTGTCCCCCCCACGGCAGCATCCCCTCAGGGGCAGGTTGTCACCCATTGCCTCCTTCTCCCCCCTGACAGCCTCCCTCTCCCCGAGCCCTGGCGAGGCGTCCGGGACGAGGCGCTGTCCCAGCTCACCGGAATCCCCGGTTGCGTCTTCGTACACGCCAGCGGCTTCATTGGAGGCAACCGCACACGGGAGGGGGCGTTGGAGATGGCCCGGCAGACGCTGGCGCAGCGGCATGAGGGGGAGGCGCAGAGCAGATGAGCCCCCTCCCATCATGGTCACCCCAAAGGGACCCCTTGCCTAATGTGGGGGGTTCCAGGGACTGCTGCTGGGGATGGCTGGGATCATCCCTGCTCAGTACGTGTAATGGGATTGCGGTGGGACGCTAATGGAGCTGTCTGTCCGGCTGGGGGTGCGGTCCAGGTTCACCCCACGGGTGTCACTTCTCCCAGTCCCAGTGTTGGACTGGTGCAAACCCAGTCAGAGCCCAAACCACAGGACTTCTTGGATCCATTTCTCTGAAGATTGTCCCTATTTCTGATACGTATCTGCTACCAATGGGTTCCCAATACCAGTAAAAACCAGTGTGTTCCCAGTGCATTCGCTGCTCGGGCAGTGGGGGGGGCTAACGGAGGGGTCACTGAGTGGGGGATAGGGCTGTGTGTAGTGATATGGGGTTGCAAGAGGCTTTGAATTGGGGTGCAGAAGTGGGTGCAGTCATCACCCCCCTGTACTGGGAGCCTGGGAGGGGAACCCAGGCGTCCTGCTGCCCCTCCCGCCACAAAACCATGCATCTGGCAGTACGAAGCGGGGGGACACAGAGCCCCCCCCTCGCTCCCAGCCTCCTGTCGCAGGGCGATGCAGGCAGCCTGGCTGTTCCTGCTGGTGCTGCCCAGCTGTCCCTGGGGCTGCCGGTGCCCAGGGGGGGCCCCCCAGGTGCCGCCCCCCACCAGCAGCCACAACGAGACCCTGGTTGGGGGCGGGCGGCCGCGGGTGCCGGATGTGGCGGTGCTGGTGGCCGTGGGCGGGTGGCTCGGCGCCATCCTCATCTTCGTGGGCCGATACGTCCGGAGGAGCCGAGCAGAGACCCGGTTGCACCTTGAGTACCTGCGGGCGCTGCCCTGTGAGCCACCCCACGCCGAGGAAGAGGAGGATGGTGAGGAAGAGACACTCAGCACCATCCTCTGAGGCACCGTGAGCACAAGCCATCACCAGCAGCAAAGCGGGGAGCCTTGAGGAGATGAAGCACCCCCAGACCTGGCCCAGCAGCTGGAGTAGGTTCGTACCCTGTTGTTTTCACCCCTTATCCTCATCCAGGCTCGTTTCGCTCCCCACGCAGCCCCGCTGAGGCACTGGCTGCTGCCATCCTCGCCCCTGCATGGGGTTTTCACTGCCCTGTGTCAGGGCGTGCCTTTGGGGAGGATTTTGGGGATCCCAGGGGTGTTTGTGTAGCCAAGGATGGTGGGGGTGAGCAGGGTCCCTGCGCTCTCCCCATCATCTCTGTGCCCCAGGCTTTAGCAGAGGGATTACAGCGTAATCCCGGGGATTAACCACATGTAATCCTGGGGTTTAACTACGCTACCCCCTTGGCTTCACCATTAATCCCTACTCTGGGCAGGGGGGGCGGCCCGTCTGCTCCCCATGACCACTCTGGCATGGGCCAGGCTCACGTGGGCCAGCACGAGTGCTCTGGTCCAGGGCTCAGGCTGGAGCAGGGCTTCTAGCACCATTCACCGCCCGCTTGCAGCCCCAAGTGGCCCAAGTTTTGGGTTTTATGGACCCACAGCGGTTTTGGTTCACTTTGGGTGCTTCTCCCCACTCTCGAGGCAAAGCCCAGAGACTGCACTCACAGCCAAGGACCTCTCACAGCCCATTCTGCCCTCACGTTCCCCCTTAGGGCAGCTTTTTAACCCCAAAACAAAGCTCCCAGGGCTGCAGAGGGCTCACACCCACCAGTGCTGCAGCTGCAGCACACCAACATTGCAGTCGGTGCCTTAAATCTGTTCAAATTAAAGCACAGGGAATGGATGTTCTCCTGCAGGTTCATCCCGAGCTAGTTTTGACATCAAAAAGCAGCACTGGAGCCCCAGAAGCATACCCAGACCCGCGGGGCTTTGAGAACTCACCCTCCCCAAAACTTTCAGCCACCCGGGGCAAGGAAAGAGCAAGGTGCAGAGAAGACAAGGAGCAACGGGGAGAAAGAGCCAGCTTTAATCTGTACAGCACCGGCCCCACAAGCTGCGAGACCCTGAGGAGGAATTAAAGGCACCTGAGGCCATGCTGTGTGTCCCAGGAAGATGGAGGGAGCGTCCTGGCGCTGGCTCTTCAGGAAGGCGCTGTTGAGGAGCCGGGTGTTGTCACAGCTCTGAGAAGAGGGGCTGCTCCCGCACGCTGGCGCTGGCCATGGATGTGACGGGGCTGTGGCTGGGGCTGGCGCAGGGGACGTGGGCGCTCACAAAGAAGAAGGGGATGTGGCTGATCTTCCCCGTGGACCAGCACTGGAGGGGGAAGAGGATGTGAGCAGGCGGATACATACAGGACACAGCAGAGGATAAGAGCCCGAGCATCACCCTCTTGTCCTCCCTGGGACCCCAGAAAGGACACCTTCCCCACCCTCTCCTCTCTGCAGGGACACCACGGGGAGGTTTTTCCCCCCCTGCTCAGCCACCGGATTGATCTCCCTTAGGGACATCAATGGGGAGCCCCAAAAACTGCTGCCAAAACCGGGGACTGCACTCACCACAGTCAGGAGGGCACCCTTCTTGAAGCAGGGGTGGAAGGCGATGAGCTGGGGCTGCGCACCACGCTCACCTCGCAGGAAACCACTGCGGAGGGGAAAGAAAAGCCGCAGTTACAGCATGACTGCGGGGCAGCACTCAGTAACGCTGGCAAAATGCAGCGCTTTCAGGGTAGCCTGTGGTTAAGCAGAGACGTCTGGGCCCTGCTGGGATGCACCAGGCAAAGGCAACCTGAAACAAAGGGTTTTCAGGTGGATAATGGACAATATAGCCAAAACGCAACTGATTCTGGGGTGAAACAGTGACGCTGCCTGAAGCGGGAGCACAGGATGGCAGCATCTCCCTGCTCTGAGGTGGGTCCGCTCTTCCCCACCAAGCCCTGGGGGATTGCTGGTATTCAACCAACCCCAAGCCAACCCAAAACCCGGTGCTACACACCACGGCAGGAGCTCAAACACGGGGCTGTTGCGGGTGCGAAACACAGCGATGACCGTCTGGCTCCCGGGAGCATCGGGACTTCCTGCAGGAGGGAGAGAGCAGTGAGGCTTTCCCTTGTCCGAGGGACGGCGCAGACGGGCACCTCGACACCAGACTGGGGACATGGAGGTCAGAGTTTTGCAGGGAGCGCCTGGGCACTGCAGAGACTGGGACAGGCAGCCACCGAGGAGGGGGAAAGCTGGCTGTGGACTGCGTTTTCCTTGCACCAAGGTGCCACAGGATCCCGGGATGGGGCTTTCAAAGACCGTTCAGTGATTTAAAGCTAGCTCCGAGGTCTTGGGTAGGTAGGTTTGGCTGAGAAGGGATTGGGCAACAGATGAGGCGACTCCTTTGGAAACACCCCAGCCTTTAAGATGTGACCTGGGGGCCTGGTCTCTCCAACGTGAAGGTTATTTTCCATCCTATCGCAGTTTCTGCACTGAGATTCCTCACAGGACCTACCTGGATGTGCAGAGGATAGCAGGGAGCCAGCTATGGGAGTTCTGGTACCCTCGGATTTTCCCCCTACCTCGTTTCTTCCCCACCCAGTTTTAAGCACAGCAAAAAAAAAATGAGTTTGCGCCCAGCAGCTTCAGCCGTCTCCCCACCAGTGGCGTGCAGGGAGGGAGCCTGAGGCAGCAGCAGCATCCTTAGCACCGTGTTTTGGTGCTCCCTCAAAGGTCTGCTTTGTCTCAGAGCAGGGCCCGTCCAGGAGAGCCTGAATGGCTCAATTATCCCAGGGGCTGCTCCTAGAAATGGAGCCAAGAGGCCCAGTCGGGCTCCAGGCGTAATGTGGGCACTGTGGGAACACAGAGACCTTGCTGGGGAGCTGGGAGAGGTGATTCATGCAACTGGAAATGGGGAGGGAACTGGGACGCATCCCTCTCCAAAGGATACAGAGGAACCAAGTCACGGTGAGGAAGGACGGAGGGTGGACGCTGCCTTCTCGACCTGACTCCTCACCTCAGCGGGGTTTGTGCCCCTTCTGCCTGCTGGAAGGGGGATTTTCAGGCAAATCCCAGCGCTGGGGCAGGCAGGGCAGAGGCAGCACTCACCTCTGATGATCACTGCGAGTCTCTCGCCCGTGGGGTCCCACACCATGGAGTGGACTTCGCCTCCGATCCTGAAACAGGCATGAGTAGCCGTGAGATCCCCCCTCGCAGCCAATGTCCCCAGCGCTGGGGGACTGCTGCCAAGGGGGGGCACGGGCCCCCTCTGCCTCCCAGGTATCACGTTAGGGCAACGGGTACAGCCAGACCCACCTCTCCTCGCCGTAGAGCGTCTCGAAGGTAGTCTCAGACAGATCTGCCACGATAGAAGCTGTTTTCGAGCCTCCCACTTGCCCTTGCATCTCCCCTGAAACAAACAACCTGGTCACTTCTTGTATCCTGCTTGAATTACTGCATGGGTCATCTCGCTCTGTAAATCACACTTTTATTTCCAAAGGGATTCATCATTTATCTCTGTTTCTTAGAGCAGCTGTGGAGCAACGTGCTGCTATCCCAGCAGCACGTGCCTACGTCTGGGATGAAGGACGGGAGGTTCCCCCCAACAAACATCAAGACCAGCCGCCTTCATGGAAAAAAGTCACGTGAGCTGGGCATTTAACCCATTGTAAAAGTTTCCCTGCAAACTCTTTGTGACTAAGATCATAACTCCAAGCATGAAGCAACATGAAAGGGGAAAAAACTCGACCCCACAGAGATTCTGTGCTTTGAGAGACCCCTGGGACACCCTTCCCCCTGCACGTCCTGGCCTTGCCTCCATCCTTTCGCACCCCGCAGGCTGGGAAACACAGCTAATAAGCAAAAAGCCGGTCTGGCCAAGCCCAGCCACGGCCAAAAGCAAGAAGATCGCTTGGGGACCAGCCGCCAGCTCTTGGAAAGCTTCGCCTTGGTGGCCGGCTTGCGCAGACTCACCCCTGTACTCCGAGAAGGACAAGGAGTAGATGACGGACTCGCCCAGCACCGTGAAGAGCAGTCGGCTGCCGTCAGGGCTCCAGCACCCCGTCTGTGGGACACAGAGCCACGTTAACGCCCGCTACCCAGGCCGGGGAGCTGGCAGCTTTCAAGGGATGTTTCAGAGCCAGCTGGAAATGGAGGAGTTAAAGTAACGCATGGATGTTTTAGTAGTGCATATGTGCACCTGAGGGCCTTAGAGGCAACATCTGCCCGGCGTGGGTAGGAAATGCTCCCATCCTACCTGGCAGCGTCCTTTGATAGTGGGCCATCGCTCGCACGTCCACATCTGAGCCTCCCACACTCTGGGAGGGAGACAAGCTGAAGTGAGTGGGATAAATTCCTGGGATATGCCCCAATTCTGCTGCTCCAGGAGGAGTCCAAGATGTCAGACCCCATTACCCACCCGTTTTCACCCCGCCACATCAGATGCAGTAGGAATGGGAGCGGTTAGGACACAGAGAGTCCAGATCTGCTTGGTTTTAAAGTAAATGAAAATGACAATAAGGGCTGAAAGAAAACATCTTGCAGGCAGGGAGCTCACCTGAACACCGCAGAAGGAGTGGCTGCCAGGACCTTGCTGCCGTCCGGTGACCAAGCCAAGTAAATGACACCACCGCCCCCAAACCACTGCAGCTGGACGCAGTTTTCGGTGGACACGTCCCATACCTGGAGGAGGGGGACAATGGGGAGGATAATGACACCAGGACCTGAATGCTGACCGGGTAGTTAGCGCAGCTTTGGGCAAGTTTTTGCCTAGATTAGGAGATAAAGACTGATGCTTGCAGATCTAGTTCAAATTCAGGAGCTGCTTAGTCCATCCTCTGAGGAAATGCCACCTCTCCCCAGCAGTTCCGCAGCCAAACCATCCATTGGTGACCCCATGGTGTGTTCACGGTTCCGGTATCCCAAACGTAGCACCCCAGGAGGCACAGCCTCTTACTCACCAGCATAGCCGTGTCAACCGGTGATGCCGAGAGCAGCAGGTCCCCGCTGGGAGCCCACGCCAGGCTGGTGACGGGGCTGTGCCCAGGGTAGGATAGCACCTGAGCACAGCCGGACGAAGGTCTGGAGGGAAGGAGAGAGAAATTGCCATGGCTGATAGCAGCAAGGGCTGGCCCACATGCCACCAAAGGCCGGGGTTGTGTCCACTGGCAGGATAGGCACCTGCCTGGAATTAACCCCAAGCCAACCCAAACAGGCTCACAACAACCCACGGCAGAGGGCTGCATGGGGAGATGCATGGGGCTGTCACCTTGTGGAGAGGGAGGTGGGATCCAGGTGCCACACCAGGACACAGGTCTGGCAGGCGACGGCGAGGATGGAGGCGCAGAGTGGCTTCCAGGCCATGGCAGCCACATTTCTCTGCAGGCGATGCTTCAGCGAGGGGATGGTGGCGCTGCCAGAGAGGAGGAAAGTGTGACAAGAGGGAAAACGGGGGGATCAGAGTCCTCACTCCGCCCAGGGAGGGCTGCGGACCATCTCCCAGTGTCCTCTCTCCAGCTCTGACCACGGTGGGGGGCCTAAAAGTGTAGAGTGGGAAAGGGAATGTGCCCCAGTGTGACCCGCCTCCATGGAGGGGGGACAGAGGAGATCCCAGCCAGGTGACACCAGCGCCGTGCAGCGAGCCAGAGCACACCTCGTGCGATTAAGCGCTGTGCCCCGTGCTGCCCACGGCCCGGCCCTGGGGTGGCAGATGGCACTTGCTGGCTTGAAATCCCAGCTGGGGGAGCATGCCTCAGCGGGGAGGCACGGAGAGGGCTGCAGGACCAGCCGGTAGAGTCTTCTCCTGAGGAGGGCTTTACATGCACTGGGGGAGCAGGGAGACCTAGAGGAGAAAGGAGACTCAACGACGCCCAAGAGGCTGCTCTGCCCAGGCTGCCCCGAGGAGCACGGAGGGAAAAAAAAACAAAAACAAAAACAAAGCTTAAGTAAGGCCAGAGATTTTTTGAGATGTCCTGGCAGAGCTCCTGCTACGCAGCAAGAAGTTCTGGGGACAGATGGTGCCGGCGAGAGCAAAGCCTGAGCAAACACTGAGGCAGAGCAAGGCAGCGAATCCTAAGTACGTGCTGGAGGTAGATACGAGAGGGCGAAACGGGGAGCAGGGGGCCTGCAGAGGCACCCCCCGAGGAGCAGCATCTCCAGGAACATGGCCAGCGATGCCCGAGGAGGAGCAGCCCAGCCCTCACCTGTTGGAGTTGTAGACCCGAATGGAGTCATCCAGAAGAGCCACGGCAAACTTGCTGGTGTGAGGGTGCCAGGCGAAGGCCCGGATGGTGCAGCCAGCCCTGGAGGGAGGGATGGGGCAGGGTGAGGCACGCCAGCTGCCGCACCAGCATTTTGGGCTCAAGGCAGCAGTGATGGGCTCTCACGCATCGGGTGTGACCACCCAGCAGCCCCCCAAGGCTGACAAAGGCAGTTCCCAGAGTCACCAGTGAAATAAAACTTCCTTTTCGCTGCTGAATGGGACCGCTTTCTCTGATAAATTCCCTGTTCCTGGCAATTATTTGCAGGGCTCTGCTGAGGGGCCAGTTAGCAAACGGTCAAGGGACAATATTTGAAGGAATTTTCCAAGCCCTGATCTAGTTCAATGCCGTTTCCCCTGCGTGCAGTGTGCTGGGGCACGCTTTGCCCCTTGCCATCATACGCAAACTGGTGCAGCCAGAGGCAACAGGGAAATATTTGCCATACCATCCACCCGGTGGGGAGGCTGAGCACATAAAAAGTGAGGTGATCCTGTCCTTGTATCCCCCACCCCTTTCACTCAGCTCCCCAGCCCCATTTCATGGGGTTTTGCAGACACCCAGGACTCACCAGTCCACTGCCTGGGAGAACTCCGCGATCATGTCTTCGCTGGTTAGCTTCAGGGGAGAAGAGTTAACACTGAGCTGCCTCTGGTACAGCAGTGAGGACCCCCCTCCAGTATCCAAACCCCCACTTCCCTCTCCCCCCACCTCGATTTCGGTCCCTTTTGAAGCACTTTGGTGTCCTAATGCCTTTCCAGCGCCCATTCTCCTCTCTTTGGAGAGGGAAACCTGCAGCATTCATAGCTGGGCACCACCAGAAGGAATATTTTGCTGTTTTCAGCTGGGAGGCACCCACCCGCCATCCAAACCAGCCCCCCTGGCACAGGGTCGGTGTCCCAGGACGTGCCGCATCATCCCTGCCTTCCCAAGCACAAGGGTTAAGTCCTGCAAAGACTCACCGAGAGGTGGGGGAACAAGGAGCCATGCAGCGAGGAGAGCCAGTGGCACACGGCCAGCGTGTAGCTCGAGCCCGTCTTCACCCACTGCAGCCCTGCGGAGAGAAAAGGACCATCATCGCTTCCATGGTGTTCAACGAGAGGCCTGACGGGCAGAGGAAGCACAGGCAGCTGCAACAGGCAGGGACAGGCATGATGGAAAAGGGGATGAAGGAAACCAAAGGATCAAAACGAGATCCAGAGAGACCCAGATCTTCAGGTCCTCCACGAGCAGACCCAGACTCACCCTCCTCCTCGGCGCTGGCGATCTCCTTCAGCACCCCGCACAGCCCCAAGTCCCGCCTGCAGCAGAAAGCTCAGTCAACCTCCCTTGCCCCGCACGCCAGTGACACGAGGCCCAGCCACCTCTCTCCCCCATCCCCTCAAAATCCCCCTCACCTGCTGAGAACCCCCTGAGGCCTCCAAGCCCGCTCTCCCCTCAGCTGGGCGCACTTACCCCAGACACCAGCGACTGCTGGACCTGCCCCCAGCTGTGCTGAGCTCTCAACTCTATTATGACCCCCCCCCAAAACTCTCGCAGGAAGCTCAGACTGGGGTGTTGCACAGCACTGTGAAGGCCTGGGAGCTGGCTGTGCCCTGCCATGGCTCGTGGAGCCTAGAAAAGAGGAGGCTGAGGGCAGAGCTCATGGCGGGCTGCAGCTTCCTCATAAGGGGAGGAGGAGGAGGGGCAGGCGCTGATCTCTTCTCTCTGGTGACCAACGCCAGTCCCTGAGGGGATGGCAGGGAGATGTGCCAGGGGAGGGTTAGGTTGGGTATTAGGAGAAGGTTCTTCCCCCAGAGGGTGCTGGAGCGCTGGAACAGGCTCCCCAGGGCGGCAGTCACGGCACCCAGCCTGGCGATGCTCAAGAAGCCCTTGGACAAGGCCCTCAGAGCCACGGTGTGAATTTGGGGTGTCCTGCGCAGGGACAGGAGCTGGACTCGATGGGCCTTGTGGGTCCCTTCCAGCTCGGGACACTCTAGGATTCTGTGGGTGAGAGCTGATGGGGCAGCGAGGCCTCTGCTATGCTCCTGGGCAAAGAGGCTGCAGGAGAGGTACAGGGAAGGGGGTTTGAACGCAGATTTTAAGCGAAGGGGCAGCTCCTGGCTTTGCCTCCCGCAGGCCTGGCTGTTCCTGGGGGGTGTGCACTCACCAGGCACTGAGGCATCTCTTCCAGAGGGACTCGCGGTGGTGGATGAAGGCCGGCCGGGTGCTGTGCTCCAGCCGGCTGTGAGCCTTGAGGGTTTCCTTGGCCAGGCTGAGGACGGGCAGGTCTGCCAGCTGCGAGCACAGACACACCATGTGGTGAGCGAAGCGGTCGGGGGGCGGCAGCTGGGGAAGGGTCCCCCCCGATTCCAGAAAGCAAATAGTGATGTGAAAAAAGGAGGGGCACAAAGACGGGGTGAAGGGATGAAGAAACACCCTAGGGTCGTGAGCCTGTCTCCTCCATGGCTGAGAGCAGCCTCTATGGGGGGTAAGGAGGAGACACCCTCAGCAAAAGGGGCTGGAGCTCCAGTCACAACTCGGGGGG
>VZTV01024453.1:191-12700 GCA_013400875.1 Anhinga rufa | reverse complement strand
ATCTGTTACACTGAGGAATTTCACACTACTGTTTCCTGTTGATGCTTCTCTGAATGGCACAGTTGCATCATTTAGTTGCCCCCTGTTCTGCTCTCCAAGTAAAGAAATCCCATACTGTAAAGCCAAGATGTATTTATTGATTCACAAGTTTGACTTGAACAACTGGGACAGAAGCTGGTTTGGATGAACTTCAGTGCTTCTGTTTACATTCCCAATCTTTGTCTTTTGAGCTTCTACAAACCAGGGCTGTGTCCTTAGCTGCAACTGTGGCATAGGCTGATCTGGTTGACGCTTCTGCTACCTCACATGGCAGGTGCGAACGGGAGACCTCCAGAGGTCCCTCCCAGCCAAGAGGTCATGCTGAGGATAGCAGATGTCTCCTTACGTAGAGCTCTCATGCAAGTCTTTAAAAATACAGAGATTGTTCAGGCATGCTACAAGATGTAGGATCCTAGATCTTACTTGGGGCTCTTAAGACATTTAGATGTTATGGAAAGTTGGTTGGTATTTATTTATGAAACATAAATAGGTCCCATTGAAAAGTACCTGCTTCATCAAATCTGGTTTCCCTCCTTTCACTGGCCAATGGTTTTGAGCAGTCCTAACTGAAACCCTTCTGCCTCTCAGATGATTAAGAGGCTTTCCTAAAAGCACCTGCCAAAAAAAGGTGAAACCTTTAGGTAGATGTAAAATGTAAGGAGTACAGAGTAGGTTAAAGAGGGTGACAAACTCTTGACGAAAGTTTGATTCTGAAACCATGCACTGCTCTCTCCCATAGTCTGCATCTTCAAATTATTAGCTAATGCCCTCATAATGTACAACAGAAAGCTCACCTGAATTAATAAGACTTGCTGGCTATCATAGACAACTTGGCTAAGAACTGTACTCATAGACTAGAAATATTCATAGAAACAGCAATTTTAGCATGAAAATGTATTTTTTGTAGTAGCGGTACCATTGTATCATCAAAAAGCCCTGAGCAAGGAATGCAGCACTGCTACATCTTCAGGCACAAATGAAAAAGATAGCCTGTGTCCCAGGAAATTGCCATCCATTTATAAAACGGGATAAGCCGGGGCTGGGGAGATGTGGGAGTGAATGGAAACATTGCAAAAAGGGAGAGTGCTCATCCTGGTAAGCAGTGCATTCTTCATTGTAATCAGTGACAAGGCTTGTTGAGAGAAGCACTAAGGAAGTGTCTGAAGGACATCGTCTTGTGGGGAATTTGCCAAGCATGGTGGGCAGAATGGGCAAGGGCATGCAAGTTTGGTCATCTCACCAGCAGACGTAGTGGCAAGCATCAGCAGCCAAGGAAAAGCCAGCCATGAGATGGTGCATATGGGAGATGGTGGCAGCAGGTGAGGATGAGCCATGCAGGGCCTTGAAAGTAGGCAAAAAGTGACACCATAACTATCCAGTAGACAAACTTCAGAAACAAAGAAAATTCAGAGTGAATATTAGACGGAAAGCAAATCCAAGCATGCTCAGATATGGGAATGCCTCCAGCCAATTTTCATTTTGCCCTATTCAGGCAAAGCAATAGCTTAACAATTGCAGCTAGTGAATAATGGTATTGGTAATGCCAGATTAAATGAAACTTCTTTTTTTCCCTTGGGATGACCACAGTCCTTGAACAGAACTTGGCTTCTTTCCGTTTGGCAACAGGCAGGGGTTGTTTATTTAGGAATACAACAGCTTACTTACGGCGGGCTTATAGTTCCACTCCAGTTGCAAACAATGGGAAAAAGCGACTGTTCGGAAGTGGCTCCATTCAAGTGCCTGCAAGTGTCCTATGTTCTATTATGTAGCTGATTTGGGAGAAAACTTTGTTCAATGAAAGTTATCAGATTTGGCAAAGGATTTATTCTCTAAATTAATTTTTTCTCACAAATTAGTTAACTTTTCAGTGCTGTAATTTGTGCAAGGACACACTAAATGTTCCACAGGCTTTTAATCCCCTTTAAATAAAATTAAACTCTGCTTTAGTTCTGGACCTATAGCTTATGCTTCCATGGTAACAAGGAAAAATATCCTACAAGTTGCTGTCATTTGGCCTTTTTAGTTACAAAATGTGCACAACAAGTTAATTTGATCTTATCTTATAAATCATTTAAGTGTAAATAAAAATGAAACAGAGAACAAATTTAATCTGGAATTCGTAAAAAAGAACTCCATCTACGTGGCGAGATTTGCAGTATCTCCAGTTTAGGGAGAACTTAGTCCAGTTAGTTTCAAAACACTGTACATGTTCATTCCACATTTTTAACCACTTTAGAATGACCAAAAAAAAAAGAGCTATAAAATTCAGTCCTTAAATACTGGAAGTATATAGACCACCACTGCAAGTATAAAGCCTTTAATTTGAGAAAGAGGCAACACACTACGTAAATTGCACTTTAGTTCTTTGTTTCTAAAGGCTTGGATTTGAATCCTGGGTTGAACCCAAGAGAAAATGAGTCTGATGGTTTCAATTCAGTCTCTAATCTGTTCAAGCCCTATTACAAAACCACAAGATAATTCAACACAGTCAGCAGCCTCCTGGATGTTGAACAAGACTGACAAGCTGGGGCAATGCTGGTGAGCAACCATCTCCTGTGGAGCTTCTTTTGCTCCTGGAAAATTTGGCTGAGTGCTCTTTGAGATTATTCACCCCTCAGCAGCCTATCAGATGAAAAAAAAAAAAAGGCAGTAAAAGCAGAGACAGATAGCAACTGCTTGGAAATTGAGAAGAAAAAATATGGAAGCGAAGTGTGAACTGGGGATGATTATTATACAGGCAAGGGAAATGTGGCAGGTGGGAGAGGACAAGATCATGAGCAGAGGGGCCCTGGCCCTTGCTGGGACAGCATGGCTCATGCAAATGGGGCTAGTCCTCATCTGCTTCTCCCATGGGCATGTGTCCAGGGTCCCAAAAGGTGGCACTGGGGGAAAAAGGTACCAGAAAATGATGGCCCTCCCTCAGAACTTCTTTAAAAGCTGTACCTGTGTTTTCTTACTCTCTTTAAAGGTAATGAGCTTCTATTACTGGTTTCACAGATATGTAGAATAACAGAAGGAGTTAAATCTCAGTCTTAACTTCTCTTCTGTGTAGCTGTTTCACATGAGAGTCAAAGCTAACATGAGCAGAGGATGATTTGAGCCATACGTTGTGTGGTTCATTAACACATAAAATATGCATAAAATACATATTCATAGATACTGTGTAGCTGTGTGTAGAAGCATAAGGATAGTTTTCTAGAACTAATGAAATAAGTGATGCTTTTGAGCTTTCATAAAAGGTTGATCATACACCACTGTATACATAATTATTTATTCACCCTTTGCCATTTATTTATCTTGACAACTTCAATGGAAACTCCATCAGATGTACTTCAGTAAATATTCTGTTAGACAGCAGAAGGACATACAAATGTTAAATGATAATGGGGTTGTATCTGGTTTGTGTTTATTTTAATAGGTGACTTCCATCAGGCAAGAGATTACTAATTGCATACCCCACTGTAGAGCATATACTTATATATAACTTAGCACCTGAGAAATAAGTAAGGCTTATAAAGGATTTTCCAAAGCTTGTATGCAATTGCAATAACTAGCTCAGTAGGATCTATGTGTCTATTTGTTTCCTAAGAGATGAAGGGTTACGTATAAATTTCAATTAAGTTTTAGCCTGAATATTTATTTTTAGTGTATTTACTTGACTGCCTGCAGATGATAGGAGTTTTGTGGCAGACTGATTGACAGATAAAGGATACTTCATTTCTGTTTAGCAAATGAAGAAAATTCTGAAGAATTTCAGAATTCTGAAAATTCTGAAAGCAAGAAGGAAAATAAATTATTCTTAAAATTTTGATGTTAGCAATACCTGTGAGCATGAAGGATAAAATCAGTGAAGAAAAGCCATTTCTCAGTCAATTATAAGTAACTGCATAGTACAAACAGTGTTTTCCAGAGAAGTAAAATATAAAACTGCTTCGTTAATTTCTGCAAGCTATACTATATTTTATGTGTAAATTATTCTGCCTTTTCAGTGGCAGCAGCTGCATATATGGTGTACTGTGTATATGGTGCATTAACAGATCAAGGAGACTTGTGACAAAATCTCTTTAATTTCTGTGATAAATTATCAACACTTCAGAATCTTCCTGTTGCTTTGACCTTTCTTTGAAAGAAAAACACTTTAACAGCAGTTTGTTTATTTTAGAAGTTGAAACAGTCTTTACATTTTTATAATATGTTTATTTCTTTAAGTGATATTTAATCAGTGTAAATAAGCATAGAGCTGTTGTCATTCAACTATAGACCAGAAAGTCTCTATACAAAAATCAGGCTTCAAGTACTCAGATTTTTTTCTAACAATGTGTAGGCATCTCTAGAAACATAGTCACAAATTACATTCCTAAATATAAATTAATTGCTAAGTTATTGGTAACCTTACTCGAAAATCATGAACAAAAGAACTTCAATTATGTCTTTTTTTTTTTTCATTGATAAATTAAGGAAGAGTTATAGAATCTGAAAAAATGTGTTATTTTGTACTTTGCTCATAAAATCCCTTAGACAAAGATGTACTGTGCAGTTTTCATTTCTTGCCACATCCTTCTCTTTGTTAAAAAATTTAATTATTCACTTATGTGGCACTACCATGACCTTTTTAAATGCAGAAGAGGTGATTGCCATACTTTCCCTCGGCACGTTATGAGTGGGTTCAGAGACAAGAGGGCACTGCATAGATGATACTGAAAAGGTCAATGCAATTTGGCATTATTGTATCTCTTTTTCAGATGTTGAACTGTGGGAAGAATGCAGAGTTATTCTAATTAATAATTTCTTATTTCAGCTTTCATTTTTAATGCAACCAAGATTTTTTTTTAAAAAAGTGTTTGAGCTAATTATTACTTTTATCAATATTTGTTTTAATATGAACAATTCAATAAAATGCCAAGTACTCAGTTTGCATTAAGGCCAGGTAGATCTTTTTTAGAAGTTTATAGTATCTGCTTTAGCCACACAGTTTTTAAAGACTTTTGCCATTTTATCAGACACACAAAGGTCAAAAGTAGGTTGGGAGAAAGAAGAAAATCTATACTGTAACCCCCATGTGCTCCTCACAGACAACTTCTTCTAGGTCGATGTGCCTGAAGAGTCATGGCAGTTGAGGCACGTTGGGACAGACACATGGCTTCATTTGATGCTGCTGAGGTGGTATATACAGAAATGCAATAGGAAAAGCAGACACGTTGGGTGTGGGGACAGCCTCAAGAACCCTGAACTGCTGTGTCACAAGAGCTAGTTGCCTATAGAGTTATTTGTTATGCTGTTTGAATTAAATATAGCAAATAGGCTTTTCACTCGTACGCTTCAGGCCCAAAGCTTACTGTAGGGCAATGCATAGCAATTTTAAACACAAACACCTCCGCTGGCAAAAATTCAGGCATGGAAATCCGACGTGTTTCACAGCATGAAACTCTTATGCTGACAAAATGTCTATAGCAATATTTGATATACTACTAGAGTTATTTGTCCACACAGTTGTGCATGTGCCAAACATAATGGCAATACTTTAAAATAGAAATAAACACCCAAAGTTATGGTACATATCTTTTCCATGCAAACACAGTTTTACAACATTCTGAAATACATTTGTAAGGAAGCAGGTGCAAGATTAGGATGTAATCATTGCTGGGGTGGGCCAAGAAAGATAAAAGATGACCGTCCATTTTTTATTTTTGTTTTGTTTCAGGCATTGGTGAGTCATTAGATAACATGCAGCTCGTGCTGAGCTCTGCTGGTGCATGAACAGGACTACAGCCTTTTCAAACCCGATGTAATGTCACCTCCTTTTGTCCACAGCATAGCTGCCAGTCGGATGGAAATTCCATCTACTTCCACGGGACAGAAGGCAGCGAGTTCAATTTCGCCACAACCCGGGACGTGGACCTCTCCACAGAGGACGCCCAGGAGCAGTGGGCAGAAGAGTTTGAGAGCCAGCCTAAAGGGTGAGTGCCCCTCACCTGCGCAGGGCCCTAAGCAGGCATACAGCATCATGCCAGGGACCAGGAAACTAGATAACCAGAGAACTGCATTTTGGTTTTGCTGTGTAGTCAGGGAAGATTGTGGCTAGGATAAGTAGCAATAAAGTAAATAACGGGCAATTGTAGATTTTAGGAAGGAGCAAGACCGGAGCTCAGGAGGAGCAGTCTGTCTCCAGACCATTCTGTCACCAAAGGTTTTAATGAAAAAAGTTGTGCTTGTAAATTATATAGTCATTCTAAAGAAACATGCGACGTTGATTTTTTTTTCATTCTGTCACACTTGAGTGTTTCATATCCATTTGAAATCAAGTTCCTCGAGAAATTCATCTCCCTCTGGATCCCTGCTCTGAGCCACGCTTTGCCATGAGAGAGCTCCTGCTTGTGCAGAAGCCTGCAGGTGCCAGAGGAGGAGGACTTGGAGGCAGGACAGCTGAAGCAGTAGCCTGCTCTCACCTTCCAGCACCAAGAGTACGGTCATACCTGCCATGCCAGAGCTGAGTATCTGGCTGATAATTTACTATTTTTACTTTAAATATATATAGGGATTCAAAGAGTACCTGTAAAGCCAGATCCAGCAGGGACCGCTGCAAGGGCAAAGAAAGTAAAGAAACCATCTAGGACAGCAAAATTACTGCTCTTGCCAAAATATGAGTGAGCTTTAAAAAAAAAAAAAGTGTCCTGGTAAAGAAGTATCATTTTATATACCTCAGCATATAAATTCTGACAAAAAGAAAATAACCAACAGTGTGGTCTTGGTTCTTTTTTATTAAAAAAAAAAAAAGATAATTTCATTAGTTGCTGTAACCCCAGGGCAATGAGAAACATACACTGTTAATTTATGGGTCTCTACTGAATGTTGATTTTAACCTACAAAGTGCTTCAGATCATTAGCAGCTGATTCAAATGCTGCCTATGCTGTTCTGAAGATAAAGAGCACCTTTTAAGAAATACATGCTAATGTGTCCTGTGGACACGTGGTTTATTTGGGGCTTACAGAAAAAATATTCACTGTGAACTCTGTCCCAGTTTGAATAATCAACCCATGGCACAGCAGGGACTGTTTCAGACAAAGGAAAGAAAATGAGTATGTGTGTGTTGTGTGCTAGGTGACCATGTGGGATACATTTGAGATGTTCCCATAGTCTCTTTTCCATATTGAAAAAATATGATGGGAGTGTTACCTGGGGACATCTGCCCCGTCTGTAGATCCTGCCTCTGCTGGACCAGGGGTTTAGTGGAGCTAAGTCAGGCCAGACCCCTCATCATCAGCTGTTCTAATCAGGACACCTCCTTCTTAGATAATGAGTAAACTTCTAAAAAATAATTACAGTAGGAAATGCTGCAGTGAGTAAAAATATGGAAATAAAATGCTTATACCATACACTGGTTCGCAAATGCACAATTTCTTCTGAGCTAGGAACATCACATTTTCACTGTCACAGAGCACCTAACTCCAATCCACAGGTGCTACCACTCCCAGCGAGGAGCGAGGCAGGGTCAGCCAGCAGATGCATTTTGCACTCTCATCCTGCATGCAGTCCCAGGAACCAGGTCCTGATCTGCCCCCGCATGTAAAACCTTAGTGGTGCGGCAGCCTGCTCTAGCAGGAAGCCACTTCTCTTTCCGAGGCACTAAGTGGCCAGCCCAAGTCCTCATAACTTTTTCTTTTTTTTGCTTTTCAAATTTTATACTGTATTAGAAACTTCCTTCTTTGAATTGTTGCTGCAAGAATGGAGGTTTAAACTGCATGCAGCTGTGAATACCCACTGAACTTGGGTGATTTTATGGACTACATCTTCATCGTATAAAATTGTTACCACCACTGTCCCTCTTTGCAACATTTCTGTGGGTCTTTGCTTTGCGAATTGTACACAACTGCAAATAGATGACCTTCCTTAATTACTTCTCAGAGAAATGTTTTTGAATGTTATTTGAACTATATTTGAAATATAGTTTTACTGTATTCAGATAGTCACAGAAACACTTTATACCTGAGGCAGAGCTTGCAGGAAGTTCTCAGGCTCCCCTTTGCAACATCAGCTGGAGCCTGTCAGCTCTCAAAGAAAAGGCAAAAGCATCCCTCGTAAGGGAGAGCAACAGGAAGCTCACGTGTAGGGGTCACTTCCTCTGTGCCAAATGCTCTCGGAGTTGAGGTGTCTGAATGAGCTCAACAGTGACGGCAGAGGAGATTGTTTTCAATAAGCAGTTTATTGATATTTTTTCCATATCCCACCTAAAGCAGCTGGCTACATGAATAGGGGTTTCTGTTGTTAGTACCACGCATCTTCCCACTGTCATTCTGTTTCTCTTTAATTGCATAAATTGGGGCCTGATCCTAAAAGTGGACAGATCCTCACATCAGGCTGCCTCTGGCCTCTCTAGCAGATACACTGCAGCTTTGGACCTCCCTTTCCAATAGATTTAATTTAGATCCATATATTATTCTGTCATCTGTTTTGTAAAGAAGAATTTTAAGAGTCATGTGAGGGATAAATGAATCCAAATGTAATGTTTAATCAAGAATGTCTACATCTCTGTCATGACATCACCCAGGTTCCTTCTCCACTTATCCTTACAGAGAGTGTTTTGATGTATTTTTATTAAAGTGCCATTTTTTTTAACGTTGAAGAACTTTCTGGTTTTCATTTCTAATGCTGCCTAAAAGGAGAGAATCCCTGGAAACATCCATATCTGCATCATTCATGACCCCGGGTTGTTTTGTGGGTCACTACAGAGAGTTTTAATTGAGCTAAATAGAGCATACAAAAGATCAATGGAGCATTGTGAGATTTTGGTGTGTAAGTTAAAGTAGACACAACTGTTTAATTCAGTACTTGCTTTCAACCAAAAAGACGCATTTTCAAAATTGTATTCTGATGATATTGTACATTACGTTTAAAAAGTCTGTATAACTAAAATACTTCCCTCAGAATTAGGGTTAGGTTAAACTGTGCTTCCATTAACATATTTATATTTATATCAAAAAAGCTTTTCAGTGATGCTAAGCTTGCTAATTCCTGTGTAAAACACTGACAGTTTTAAAGCAGGATTACCAAATAGGCATGTTGCTGGTCTGTCACAGCTTAGATCTATAGGGAAACTGGCAGCTTTTAAGAAGATCCTAGAAATACGTTTTGAAATAGTTGGAGTGGTTAAACTGATAAATAGACCGTTAAGTTCTTGAAATGACAGTTTTTGAAACTGTCATATGGCACATCACTGCTAAAGATCGTTTCTGCTGGAAGTGGACGGGAAAAGGCTCTGCTGTCCTACAAACGTTTCTGAACTTCAACGTTTTCTCATTCATCCTGAAACATGCTGGCTAGTTAAATGATTGGATTATCATTATTTAGTGATTCTAAATCATTTCATTGCTTTACCAGCCTTATATTTTTAAAATACTATATTATGAATTAAGACTTCAACATGAATAATAAATAATGTATCAGACCAAAATAATGTACAAGTTTTCAACAGTTTCTAATCTTTCAAAATATTTTAATCAAGTTTTGAAGAAAGCAATTCTTTCATGATGAAAACATATTTTCAATAAAAAATATTTAATTGAAAATTCTGCAGCAGCTCTTTTAATTATCACTTAATAAAAAATAAGAGAAAATGTTCCACAGAAAAACTGAGGAAGATTGTATCATCACATATTAAAAACACAGCAGTCTTTTTTTGTACTCTGTTCATGTGTTAGTTAAAAACTGTTATCCTAAATGTTCACAAAGATGAAAAGAGAGCATTTTCAGCTATTACCTACATATTTAATGACTGTATAGCAGATATGGCAGACATGTGGCTTTGCAAGTTTCATTGATCTCTAAACCTTAGATTATATGAAATGAAACAGAATGCAATTATATTTTAAACATTTTTATGCCAGAAAAATAATGAAGATGATAGAACAACACAACATTAAATATTTGGTAATAACATTCATTAAAAGCCTAATTTTTTTTAGTAATGCATGCTTTTCTGCCAATGTATTTAAAATATTTATGTTTAATTTGCTTTATTTGAGTCAACTAGTATTGAATATATAAGTAATGTCTTGGGAACCATATTTGAAACACTGCATTTTGTTGTCCTCTGTAAGAGTAACAGCAGCTACTTTTGTACATACAAATGAACTCCTAGAATGTTTTGTATGAATTTATCAGTAACGTGCCTCTGCACATTCTCCACCCACTGTTGACCTCTCCAGGTGGGACATATTTGGAGCCATCATTGGTACTGAATGTGGGACACTGGAATCTGGCTCAGCTATGGTATTCCTCAGAGATGGAGAAAGAAAAATATGCACTCCATACATGGACACTACAGGTTATGGGAACTTAAGATTTTATTTCAGTATGGGTGAGTATATATTCCTAATGAAATACAATATGTAGAGCATGTGAGATTTAAATTGAGTAGTGTCCATAGAACGATTTTAAATACTCCTTAGAAGAGGACAGCTCTGATTCGTGACTGTGATACCATGAGGATGTAAGACTGACCACTCTCGGTCAGACCAAGCGTCCACCCTTCTGGATGCCCACGCAGGTGTACAAACATGGTGGGCACATAAATAGGCCTCCCAAAAATATTGTCCCAGATGGCACTGACTTGCAGATTAAAATCTTTCTGAACCAAATAGGGCATTCTGAGTTTAGTAGCCCTTGGTGAGCATTTCTTCCATGGATTTATCCAGCCATTTATTTTTTTTTTCTGATATAAACATTTAGCCACAGGTTAAAACAGTTTAAGATAGAAGTTACGTGAAGGTGTATCCATATAAGGTCAGTGTCTAAACTTCCCTTATAGAGAGAGGAGTTGTGTTCAGTACCATTGCTGGAAAAACGGATTCAGCTCACCATGAGGTACCTGTGCTAGACCAGCTGAGCAGCTCCCTGGACTCCACTGTCTGCCTGGGTTGGATCTCCCTTGGTATAAAGGAAGCTTAAGCACCTGGTGCACACATAGGTGTGGGTTCACTCGGTCGGTCCTCAGGCAAGGTTCATTACACAAGCACAGGTTGTTGTTGCCACTTGAGGTGTCCAAGCATATCTGAGATATCAGCACAAAACTATCAGATATAACCCAGGATCTGTGGGAGAGGCATAGCCTGCTGTAGTAGCAGGTAAGCCAGGCAAGTCCCTCTACAGTGTATAAAATAATCCTTGGTACTAGTTTTTATCAACTGAACCCACCTGCTGTGCCCATAAGACCCTGTAGCCACTCTGCAGTTAAACAATTCTTCATGTGAAGTATCTTGTCTTGTACCTTCTAATTTCATTTGATGCCCCTTGCTTCTTATATTAGAAGAGATGATCATATCTTTGTCATCCTCACCACACCATAGAGGGTTTTTTCAGGTACCTGACATATCCCTCTACAGTTGTATCCATGTGGAACCTGGTGTTAATCCATCAGAGTGAACAGAGTTGCATCTGAGAATGAGACAGTAGCACAGAGGTGGGACAGCCTTACTTTGTTGAATCCACAGAATAGTTTCTGCTCAAAAGCTCTTATTATATTCATAAATATTTTCCTCTGCTAATATATTGGACTAGGGTGAGATTCACACAGAGCATGCTATAATGTGCTACGGTCTTAGAGGAGGTATGGCCTACACGCAGCATCCCTAGTGAAAAGCACTGATGCGGTGTTAGCATCATCTGTGGACCTTCCCTGCTGGGACAAAGTGTAGCCTCAGTGATTTACCAGGGCTAAGAAAGCAGCCAAGAACAAACCTGTCCTTCCACTTCCCCATCCCACTGCTGTTGTCAGTGCAACTGCATTAGTTCGGTGTTGCAACAGACCAAAATTGCTATAAATGTCGTGGTTATCATTCAGTACCTCACAGTGTTTTTCCAGAACTTTTATTTTGCACATAAAGGAAATTGCATGAGGTTATTCTCTCAACATCAGGTTCAGAGGAGGTGAGGGGTTTTGCTTAGAAGTAGAGAATAATAGAATAATAAAGGAGGAAGCAGAGACTAAACTTGTGACCTCCCCAAGCAACCTTCTGAATCAACAAGAAATAACACCTTTTATTTAATGAGTGGAAGACCTCATGTTGTTGTCCTAAACTGTCGCACATCTCCTCTGTGTTACATGAATTACCAATAAAGCACAGGAAAAAGAGGATGATTTTTCCCAGTTCTTCCAAGCATTACAACACCTGCAAGAGAAACAGGAAAGAAATTTGCTGAACCTTCTGAACTTAGGGGAGAAGTTGTCAACACATGCAGGCACAGAGGCTAGTGGGATATCACTTGAAAAATTTATTCTGTACATACTTGAAAATTGAATAAATAATAGTTTAAACATTCAGGCAAGCAGAGGATTTGAAAGGACACATGGATATTCTTTATTACAGTATAATACACATCAAAGATGCACATCCTATCTAGCTCTCTGGACTGCTTTGCCTATTCCATTCCAAGAACTGGCCATCTGTAGTGAAAATAGCAGAGAAAGTGATTA
>VZTV01024451.1:0-45470 GCA_013400875.1 Anhinga rufa | reverse complement strand
CAAAATTCATCATTGGTGCATCACCTCTACTGCTCAGCATAAGTGGATGTTACACAGTTGAGAAAAGGGAATGCCAATCTGCTACCCTGAGTGATAACCTAGGTGCTTATGTGATGAGGTGCAACATGAAAAGTAGTTGTCATCATCTTTAATGACAAGAAAAAGCGTAACTGGAGCCCCCAGCACAGTGCCATCTGGAGTCATCCAGTTCATCTTGTTCATACAGTTCAAAGGATAGCCCTGCCTGTCGGCATGAAGCAGGACCGGGACCTGGTTCATCGACCCCCCTGCACATGCATGTACTGTTCATTTCCTGGCATGTGTGATTCAAAAACCCCTCTGCATGTGCAGAGGTCATCTTGTGTGCAGGTAGCCCTTTTGGACACTCAGAGTCTTTACACAGACCTGTCCCAGTGCCTGTTTGTTCCTCCCATATATTAATTTGAAAGCTGTTGTCTGCTTACAGAAGAGGAGGCTTTTATTTTTCCTGTGTGGAAAGATGTCAGGAAAACTGATGTTGGTAAATGAAGCTGATGGATTAACTTACAGTCTGATTTTCCTTTCAGACACAACGGAGGAGCCTGCGCCGCAGCCCAACAACACAATAGGCTCCATCATTGGTGTGATCCTTACAGTTTTTGTGGTTGGAGCAATGTACTTCATCTGCCAGAGGGTGCTGTGCCCACGCATGAAGGGAGACGGGGAAACAATGACCAATGATTATGTGGTGCACGGACCAGCTTCTGTTCCTCTTGGTTATGTGCCTCACCCAAGCTCTTTGTCAGGGTCTCTTCCTGGTGAGTAAATGATGTGATCCTTGTCCTGCTCTTTGGCACCACATAGTTGTAGCTGAGGATACTGTGCACGTATGCATAGGAGATGTCTGTTCCAGATGCGTAATTCTTGGAAGCTGTTGGAAGGCAGGACTGTCAAGGCTTGTCGCCATCCTTCTTTATAATAATGAGCTGCTATTTCACCTGCGCTGTTCATGAGCGTTTAGATACTTAGCAGAACTGTAAGCTCAAATAGATACACATACCGTGGGAGTTCTCTTGATACTAAAAAAGCCTTTTTCTGGACTATTACAGCATCAGCAAGGTGTCATGATGGTACAGGGTAAAGTTACACAGAGTTATATTCGTGGGACTTTAAACATTAAGTAATTATTCTCGTTAGATCTGTAGACTGGGTTTGTATGCTTGTGAAACTTCTTGCAAAGTCTGTAATGACCAGCAATAACTGTGGTCTCAGCTTATTTCCTTTGATGATTTAAGTTTCCAAAACCAATCCAAGTACATGATGCTACCTCTGTTTAACAAGTAAGACTTAACTGCAATGTTGCACTTCATTTATATTCATTGCTTCTGTATATATTCATTAAATATGTACTGTAACTTGTGGCTTTGGATCCAGCAGCCTCCAGTCAGAGCATAGAGGTTCTGTGAGGCTGTTACAGGGTTAAAATAATGCACCACATTTCTTTGCTTTCTGTAATAACCTGTTTTCATAAGGAGAGTCTTTGAGCAGAATTTTCACCATTATTTTGAGCGCAGTGGCATACCTCTCCATTTCCCGCTTGGACTCTCTGCCAGCACGCTTCAGTCCAGTAGCAAAAGCCCACTTAACGGTGCGGAAATGAAAGAACACAAGCCCTCTCTTCTCTTGCACAAATTTCAGTTCCTCAGTTGAGGTGGTCGGAGCCTGTTTCATGTTTTATTCTGAGGCATAGAAATAGTGCCTGAATGCCTGTTCTCTCAAGTCTTTTCCAGCCGTTGAAGTGAAAGAAATCTGTTTCTCTTCACATAGCTCTCATATAGCCCAGTGCCAAGTCCTGCAGTTGAGTAGCTGATACACAAAACCAATATGTTTATTCCCTGACAGTCTTCATTCCAGTTGTCCATCCAGGAGCACTGAATTTGCTCTTAACATTAGGAAGATTAATTCTGGTTTTAGGAGTTTGCTTGTACTGCTGTTATCCTCTAGATTATTTTTTAAGCTTTCTTTTCTCTGTTTGCTTCAAAGAATGGAATATTGACATACATCTTTGTTCTTCTTTAGGGATGTCTCGAGGTAAATCCGTGATCAGCTCCCTCAGCATTATGGGAGGGAGCAGCGGGCCACCCTATGACAGGGCCCATGTTACTGGAGCCTCTTCCAGTAGTTCTTCAAGTACCAAAGGCACTTACTTTCCTCCAGTAAGTCATTCTTTTATTCATAGACCTTTAATAACTTTCAGGGAAGTGCCAGTGTCTTTCTGAGGATAATTAATTGACAGATGAATGTTTTGGTTTAGATTTCTAGCCTAATAAACTTGTTTAAATATGGAGGAAGCAATTTTGAAAGGGAAGGGAGAGGAGATTGTCTTCTTCGAAAACAGTATATGAATTTTCTATTAGTTTTTAAAAGTTGCAAGAGATCTGAGTGCGAGAAAAAGATGTTAGATTGAATGTCAGGAGAGATGAAAAAGTCCCTATAAATGTTGAGCAGCTCTGGCAGAGCGATCTCCTTTCATTACACTCTGCCATGTGCCTCTGGAGCTAAGGCTATGGTTAATTCTGTATAGACCTTTCAAGGAATTAAAATTGTTTTGTGTCATGTGTCTTGCAAGTGACAGGTAAATAAATAAACAAGTGTCTTGCAACTTCATAGCATCCCTCTAGTCACAAATGAGTAGTGTGCTGCGCTAGATGATATATAAAAGTTGGTACCAGCCCTAGAGGGCTCCCTGTCTCTTTACTTCTAGCATCAGTGGTTGTTGTGTTAGCTATTTTTATGTGAAGTCCACCAAGCCACTCTCAAATGTTAAAGTTACATGCTTGGTCAGTGCAGGCTAAAATCTTCAACTGTCTGTTTTCAGTTCTAAGAATCAACCAGTCACGTTATATCTTTAAATTAATCAAAGTACTGTTTGTGCAGTAAGAGCATCTCTGTATAGGGAAGAAAAGCTTGCCTTGGACAGCACGCTGCAAATATTATAAACAGCATAATGCTTGGGGACTACAGCTAGCAGGAGCAGGCACCTGCCAGTTTGCCTAGGGCAGTGGTATCCCTAGTGACAATCTAGTATTGAGCAGATAGCTTCAACTTTACTTTCCGGCACTGGGTATGTCAAAACAGCAAGAGCAGTCACCATTTTTTTGAGAAGAGCTTAGTAATAGCTTCTGTGGGAATAGTAACAAGCAACATTTCCAGTGTCTGTTAAAGAACTGGGGAATAAACAGAAGAAAAATCCTGTTTGTTGGGAGGGGCTATGCATGCAGTTCTTTACTTAAGATTCCTATTAAACAGTACTAAAAAGAAATATATAAACTGATGTTTTCTGATTCTCCTTCATATCTTATTTTTTTCAAACTGTGCCTTTTTTCTTTTCTTTCCCCTTATCCCTGTAGATTTTGAATCCACCACCATCACCAGCTACTGAACGTTCACATTACACCATGGAATTTGGTTATTCTTCAAACAGCCCATCCACTCATAGATCCTACAGGTAATTATTATTACAATAGTTTCCGTCAGGATCAAAGCAGTTAGTGTAGAAAATGCAGAATAAAGACAGCCTCTGCTCCATAAGAATTGCAATCAAAGGCCCTAATTCCGCAAGCACTAAAACAGGTGCTTAAATGGGTTCACATGTATCGTGTCAACTGAAGCGTGCATATTAAGTGCAGCACTGTTTGAGGTAAATTGTACAGTAAGTGGGTTAGTTATACACCTCTGGGGTATATTGTCTGGGGGAGAATGACAACAGTCATCACAAAATTAGCTAAATGCCAAAGGAAACCTGGTACCATGATAACTTTGAGCCAAAAATACTTATCCCGGATTGAACCCTGCCTTGTTTTAGGCTTCCGTCGTAAATAACGTGTTATGTAATTATCAGAAAAGATAGGCAAACATCATGCGAAGGAAAGTTGGCAATATAAAGGTGAGTAGGTCAGAAGTAACGTTAATATTATGGCCTCGATAAAGCACAGAAATTCTGATTTGACATATTAAGGGTTAATATCTGAAAAAGGTTGCTAACCTTTTGCTTATTTTCTCTGACTAATATTTATGGGCATACAAGCTTTGTCTCTGTTTACTTGAATATATCTTTCTCACCTTCCCTGTAAGATGCTATTCAGAGTTCATTATCATTTTATAACTAGTTGCCAAAAATAAAGAGAGACCTTCTACTCAAGGGTGTAAAGGTTCCCCTCCCAAACTACTAGCAGATCTGGTCAATGAGAAGAGAGCGCTGTGTTTGTCTATTGAAAGAAATGCCTCCCTAACACAGAGCCTTTGGGGGCTTTTGGATAATGAGGTCTCTGGGGCTGAAAAGACATCTCTTCTCCATTAGCAGAAAATATGGCCTCTGTTGTGCAGAAGGGCAGACCAGATGTTTATAATGGTCCCTTGCAGCCATATGAAAAATCTTTTTAAATTATGAGTAATTTTCTAATGAAATAAACTCAAATTTTGGCACTGGCATGAATCACGCTGATCACTGGTTAGCTGATGTGACTTTTAGTATTATAAATGGCATTGGGGATGTAGCGTAGGGTTGAATGTTTTCCAAAAGCTCCCCCACCCAAAAATAAACCCTGGCCTTGCTGCTTCTGATCTTCCCATCTTTCCTAATGTTCTGACTTGAAAATAGAGGAGCTGCATCCCCACGTGCCCCAACGACTGATATTGATGCTGGCAATTGTAGCTACCACCCACCTGCCTTTCAAATTTGTTTTCTTTAAACTATCTTGAGCTCATTTTAAAAGATGTTCTGTGGTAGCAGCGTTTGGGAATTCCATCCCAGTTACTGCTCTGGCAGGTGATTCTCCTGACTGCTCTGAATGTGCCAGGTGATTTTCAGTCTACCTCTCTGGACTTGGAAATCAGCATCCATAAACTGGATAACGGAAATAAAGTATCTTCTCCATACAGTTGCAACACAGCTATTTTTTTCCCCGGTGCCTCTCCAGCCTCACTCTCTTAGCAGCAATTTTTTCTACCCCAGCTGAGGCCTCAGGGAGCCTGTTACCTGTAGATAATTAATAATTAGTATCCCTTTAACTAGTTGTTATCATTTGATGCTGTAGTGCAAAGGTGGGCCTTCTGCAGGGGAGTTAGTGAGTTTGTGATGACAGAGAGCGCTTGATGCTGTGTATCTACTGCAGAGAGGTTGACCAGCTCTCTGTTTCCACCTTGGCTTATCCGCCGCTCACTTGTTCGTGGGCGCATCACCCAAAATGTATGGTCTTTCTATGTGCCAACGCTTTTCTCGTAAATCTCCCCACTGCAGCTACAGGCCTTACAGCTACCGGCATTTTGCACCTCCCACGACGCCCTGCAGCACAGATGTCTGTGACAGTGACTATGCCCCCAGCCGAAGGGTCACGGCAGCGACGGCCAAGGGCTATACCAGTGACTTGAACTATGATTCAGAGCCCGTCCCGCCGCCACCCACTCCACGCAGCCAGTACCTGTCGGCGGAGGAGAACTACGAAAGCTGCCCGCCTTCCCCGTACACAGAGCGGAGCTACTCTCACCACCTCTACCCGCCACCGCCGTCCCCCTGCACGGACTCCTCATGAGGGGTAGCCCCCCCACCCCATTATCTGCCTCTGCCGTGAAAGTGTAAATACAAAATGTTCTACTGGGGAGGGGGGAGGGAGCTCTCGGCGAGGGATGAGGTAGGGCAGTGTACAGTTAAATATTATTAAATGGGGTGGAGGAATACTGAAGATATTTGTACAGAAGAGAAAAAGGATATTTATATATTTTCTTAAACAGCAACTGCTGCTTGTGCCATAAGAAGAAAAATTTTTGTATAAAAGAACCCAGACATTTGTACAAAAAGTTTTATTTTTGCAAATGGAAAACAAAAACATGCCTTAATCCAGTGAAGTGACTGAGCACATAAGGAAATGGAAGGACCAGGATGTGTTACTTGTCCAGCGAGGTGAGATGTGGAGTTTGTCAATACCAAAAATGTTTTAAAGTAATTAATAATAAAGTCCGTCTCAGAGCAGCATACCATAGATACTTGGAAGTAGCCAAATAACCTCTATGTTAACTACGGAGGGCCAGCAACTAAAGTTAAACTTGAAAACGCAGTCAGGACAGATATTAACCTTACACAAAGGGCTTTGTTTTCTACAGGAACACGGCAATCGTAGCAGTGAATCCAGAAAAATAATCACACACTTTTTTAAATGAATACACCTCTGTTTTTCCTGAATGCATTTACCAAACTAGAGCATTTAGAGCTCTCTCCTTGCTTCTGGAATTTCAGTGATTTTTGTTGGGTATATTTTAAAGTTTGCGTTTTTCTCCTGTGCAGCTTTTCCTCTCTCTTCTGCATCCTTTCTTCCTGCCCTTGTCACTTTAAATCATGATATCCTTATTTAAAGTACTGCTACAACTGGACTGCTGTAAATTCTTTTTTTTTCTCCTAATTAGCCTTGTCATGCAGTGAGTACCATGCTATACATTACCTTCTTCGTTTTGCCAACACGGTAGGATTCTGTTTTGTACCAGGTCAGTACAATTTTCACGCAGTTGACAAGGGTAATATGCATATACCTGAATGATTTTTAGTCCCTTAAAAAAGAAAAGCTTATTTTGACCTAGTGCCCACAAAGTGTCAAATATTTTTATACCACATATAATATAGACAGCATATTTATAAACTATAAATTTAACCGTGAATTGTTAGTTTTACTGTAAATGAATAATATATCCTTGCAGTACTTTCAGTGTATATTGATATCACAGTATACAAATCGTATATATAAAAAAAATATATTATTTTTTCCTACTAAGGAAGCATTTAACTTTCAGTGGAGCAACTGTCCATAAAAAAATGGATGTTTTGATCATTGGAAGGGGTTCCCATGCTGTATTAACTGCTCGTGATTTCTTTGTGTTAGGTAAAGCCAGTTTTTCTCAGTATGATTTTGACATACCTCCTCTTTTGCGTAGTGTGAGTTTAATACTTTAGTATTAACCGCTGTGAATGTCAAATTTTAAGATATTCTTAACCAAACCATTTTATATTCGCATCTCTATTTTTGTATATTATTATATTTAGCCCCTTCTCCTGTCAGCTTCACCATGGTGATTTTGACAGAGAGAGTATATAATCAAGTTAAAACATTTGTGTAGGTTGAGGGGCAACCTAGGATATTATTAACTCCTCTTTGACTCCAGTGCAGTGCTTTGAATTTGCTTTGACTGCAGTGGAGCTCACAGCATACCTGATCTTAGATGGCATTATGCTTTTGCACCTTCTGTTGACATCAAATCCACGTTGAATGTGCTCGATGCCTTCAAAGACTGGCCCTCTGAGTCTTCTCTCTCAAAACAAAGGTACTGAGCAGCTTCTGCCTCCTAGCCTTTGGGCACAGTATGGATGTAACAAATGTTCAGAGGTGCCGTTTGGGATTTATTCGTCTCTGAGGTTGCTTGTTTCCCAGCCAGTTTCAACTAAAAGAGAAATAATCTGAAAACATGGCATGGGCTTTAAGTCATGCTGTTGACAGAATTAGTGACAAGTAATTCTTGCTAGTGCTGCCACTCATCTGGAGTACTGGAGCCTCACTTGGTTTCAGCTCCATGGAAAACCGTGGCGTTTGGGATTCCAGCTGTAATAAAGGGTCTTTCTAGTAGTCCAGGACACCTGAGGAAACTAAAAAGCGTTGGTGGTCTCCAGGCTATTGCAGTTGATCTCTGGATCTGGCATACTACGTTTTTTTTTGCCCAGCTTCATTCTAGGTATCTAGGAATTGTGGTAGCTGTCCTTCTGGCTCTTCCTTGCTGGTGAAGAAGCTTGTTTGTGTTCTCCAGCAGGATGGATATTGAGGGAGGGTGTTGTGAACTATAAGAGAACTCGAAACCATTTATATGAAGGGGGGGAGGGCGGGTGTGTCGGGGCTGGGGGTGTTGAGGCTGGCACGCCGATGAGAATAGAAACTTCTCTGTTGTTTACATTTTTTCATGTGCAGCATTCCGTGTGGGGTTCACATGTGGAAACTTGCACTAATGAACTCAGAAGAATATTGCATTGTTGTATCTCAGTCCAAGTGCTTGTACTGCGATGGCAATGGTCTCTTCTTGCAAAATACTTTTTTCAGTGTGCCAATTTCTGTTTGAAAAACTCTGAGGTGGTTGAGCTTAAGGAGTGGTATCCTCTTTCTGGTGCGGTTGGACTGCCTCACTGAGGCTTCCTCTTGGGGGGAACTTCCTGCAGGTAAATTCGTAAGTGTGTTAATTACAGCGAGCGTTCTTTAGAAGAAAAACCTTCTCTGCACATGGACCAAGCTGCCTGCTTTCTGTGCAAGCTTATGTCCACACGTAACTCAATTGAAGTCAATGGGGTGGACATACGATGCAGTGTAGGATTTGATAAAGTCTTTTTGATACATGCGTTTCAGTTTGTGCATAAAATATTTTGAGTGGTCTGCCTCTGGGAGGTTCATGTGAAGAGGGGGAAAAGTGGACAGACTATGTTTTTCCACTCAAGATGATCAGCATAGGCTGTTTCTCGTCTGGACTAACCAAAGAATTTATTTAGTGGGAAGCTGTGATCTGCCTTTGCAAGTACATGTATTTTCCCAGTAAATCTGGAGTAAAATTTTGAAAGACCTGATCATCTGTGAAGTTCCTCTTGGGCAGATCTCCAGATTACCAAAGCATTTATGCAGCTAGTATGTGCACCTGACACATTCCCAGTGGATAAACCATAGATTGATTGAACATAAAGACTGAACAATTTATCTCTTTTCCTTTCTGCCACTAAGCCGGTTGTGATTCATATTCTTTCCTCAGTGAGGATCATGCTTTCTCCTGCTTCTCACATTGGCTGAGCTGTTAGGACTGTAGATAACACACACATGTCAATTCAGGAGGTCGCTAAAGTGGGCTTGTAGCTTTAGCATGGAAGTGGTCTCACTGATGTCAGTGAAACTGCTTGTTGTCTTTTTAAGCTAAGCACAAATGTCTTTTATCTTACAGCATCGGGTGCATACACAGTGAGGCATTAACCCAAGTACTCATTGTGCGCCTTTTCGTCTATGTGCACACCTGGGAAGTGTTCATAGCTGACTGTCTGGCACTGGAAATAGCTGGCGTGCTCAATCAGGAAAGGAGCAGTCCTTCGTAGTTTAAAAAAAAAAAAGGACATTGCAGCATAATTTGTTAAAAACTAACCTTTGTGTGTTCAGCAGGAGCTTAGTGTGTTTAAATGGCAACATTGAGGGGGCCTAATCTTGTCTTTTAAAATTACACCTGCCATGTCATACTGCATGCATTTCATACCTTCCTAAGGAACACTCCTCATTTCTCCACTGCTTTTGGATACCAAGATATTTATTTGAAAAGAACTTAGATACGATAAATGGAACATGCACATTGCATTTGCATTTGAAATAAAGAATGACTTCCATGAATATAAATTCATGCAACCTGTGAGTATACATTAAATGAAATATTTACAGCAATGCAAAATATGCATATGAACCAGTTGATATCAAAGGATTCATTTTGCTGCGAGTTGTAACTTTCAGTATTGTAAATTCCAGATTACTGCCATAACATTTTCCCCCCATGTGCATGTACAAGTCTATGTATGCAAGTACACATATCTTTGACAATGTGAATTTACCCAAAGCTAATAATTTTCTCTCTCGTGCGTACATGTTCACACGCCCCCATTAGATTCAGCCTCCCTGCCTTTCAGAGGGCTAATGCTGGATGCTGTCCTGCTGTCTCACGTAAGCTGGATTTCTTTTGGCCAGGTTTAGGACAGAAAACAGAATACTTGCTGCTTTAAACCTGAATAGTTAATGCTCTGTCGTATCAGATAGGAGAGGAAACACATTTTTTTTATAGTTCCCTTACTTTTGGAGTCCATTTTTCAGATAAGTAAGTCTCTTCTGTTTTCTGTAGGTACATAAAAAATCAATCTGTTGTAGTCCTAGCATAATTATGAAGAAAATTGCACCCAAACTGCTTGACACGGCAGGTGCTACCATCCACTGCAAGTGAAGGTGCATGCAGAAAATTCCTGTTTATTGCACTAAGGGGCTTTAGTGGTATTCTGGTCTCCAGTCCATGCATTGCTTCTCTATTTATTATAGCTCATTCTCTAGAAATGGCTTGACTGGTGAGTCTTAAACACAGATGCATTTGTTTTAAGTAGTTAAGCCTGTGCTAAAATGAAGATACGGCCACTGTCTTGAATATTGAGTATTTCTATTCCTTATTGCTTGGCAAATCTCCTTGAATTAATTGATTACCACCATTCTGGGGGGAACTGCTTCAACTACAGAACTCCCTGGTCACGCATGCTGTTGAACCAAATGAACTTCTTCAAAGTATCTCTTAAGTAATCAATTGCTTTTTTTCCTGACGTTTTTGTCTTGAGCATGTTTGTCACACAGCATTGTTACAGACAGAATCAGCTTTTGAACGTGTACTGTGCATGTAGCAGATTATTTGTTATTTCTACAACATAAAAATAGCAATGGGCAATTTTCTTTCCTTTTCATCTTTAAAAAGGGCAGCTCGGTAGATGATGCCAGCGTAGCATTTATAGGGTCTGGGTGATCCACTCTAATGCTGTGCAGAGCAGGGTAAGTAAACTGTCCATATTCTATTTGGGCCAGAGATCATCTTAGTAGCATGCAACGTGATTGTTATGATGAAACTACTGGAGAGCAGTCTTGTTCCCCTCTTCTAAACGAACAAGGAGTGGCTTTGAAGTCCTGATTAAAATGGCTGTAGCCTTAAGCCAGGCAGTTCAGAGTCAGCCAGGGAAAATGAAAGTGTCTTTTTGTAAAGAGGATACCACTAGGCTTAAGCTGAACTAGCCTTGTTTGCAAGTGAAGGATCTGGTGCTGCTTTCAGATTTTTAATCTTGTTTTTGGTTTTTTGTTTTGTTTGTTCTTTTTTGTAAGCTTTAATCACTGTTTGTCATTGTCTTAAAGCCAGCTGGTGTCTCTTGTTCATCAACTTTGGTACGATGGTGCTTTGCAAGGATGTATTTATATTATAATGACCAACATTTGGTCAGCCCTATTCACTCATTCACTAACTTTTTTTTTTTTGTAAAATAAAGTGCTTTACTTGTAACGTGTATATAAACCTTGTACAAAAATCCTTTCCAATTATTACTATCAACTGAGTTGTAACAAATGAAATGTTGATTTTTATAATAAAACTGAGAGTGAAAAAGGAGGGGTACTCTTCATTTTATTTCAGCATCTGGAGGAAAAGTAATTAAAGGTAAAAAGTCCATGTGTGTCTTTGCTCTCCATAAAAGCCAGAATGCGCTTAACTTTCTGATGCTGCAGGCAGACTCTGCAAATGCTGATGCATTTACCTGAAGCACATAGTTGACTTCAAGCAGTTCTGTTGATTTCCCTGATTCTGCAGTGCAACTGGATACGTTTTAAAGCTAAAAGTCTCCATTATTGATCACTTAGACTGGTTTAGCAGATAATACAAACCAGACAATTTTACCAAGTAAATCCTTATCGGACTAGAGATGCCTGATCATTATTTTGGAGACTGCTGATCTTGAAATCTGTATTGAAATGTTTGCGAAAAGAGAAGTGTCTAAATCTAAACTGTAATACAAATCCTCCCCCTGCCCATCCTATTGCTGTAACAAGCAATTGGATAGGAAGCAGTTCTGAATTTGTAAGCTCAGCACAGGAATTCCCACTCCACTTGCACCCACTGTTGTGGAAAAAAATATGGCTTTGTATTAGCGTGGATCTGGCTCTACTAAGATTCTTTTATAGCTCTAGTTTTTCTACATGGAGGTATGGACAAGCCACGTATCGCTGCCCATATCAGTAAAACAGGGCCTACATTTATCAGTCTCACAAAATGTCGTAAAAAGAAATGCTACTCTTTCTCAGCTGCTGTACCATGCTTATTTTATTTCAAGGTGCTGTATTTATTCTACTTTGGAAAACGAGCCATTAGTCCGGAGCTGCTGGGTTCTGTTTCTCTCTCAAATTCCAGTTGTGAATTGCTGCTGGGCTACAGAAGGCTCACCAGCTCTGGGGTGTGGGGGTGGTGTTGTAAACAACAGTGGCTGCCTTTCCACAGGATCCATGCAGCTGTTACACGGTAGAAGCCTGGGTATAGCATTCATGTTGTTTTGGATTTGGATTCCTTGGTCTTTTCCAGATAACAGCTGTTAAGCATCAGGGTGCACTTCAAACGCAGTTCTTCAAAGTGCATACCAGAGAGGCGGTATGGACGGACACCACAAAGAGCAGGATCAGCCCGATCAATGAGCCATTTGAGTTAAATCTTGAAAAAAATAATATTCTTAGAGGGAAAGTGTAGCTCAGGAGACAGAAGTAAGCTGTGTTTCAGCTGCAGCTCCACCATGTGTCTTACCAGTGCCAGTTATCAAGGCCTCCAGAGATGGCAGAGCTGCTGAAATCGTGTTTGGCCAGGCACCAAGGGACAGCAGGCATAGTAAGGGACACTGGAGTATTTTCCATCATTTAAAGAAATATTCCCTGCCTGTCTGAGAAAAGACCACTTGGAAGTCTGGGAAGAATTTATTTCCTTCCTGGTTCTGTGTCTTCCTTTGCACGTGTGCACACAAGCGCTGGAATCCTGCCGTTGGCTTATACTAGAGGCAGGATAACACACTGCATCTTTGTTTTGGTAGGGGGAAGAACGCTTTGTTAAAAGCGTAAGAGATTTTAATATTTTTTTTTTCCTTTGGGCTCCGTCAGTATTGGCAGCACTTCCCTAAGAAGGTTAGAATGCAAAATCACGGGCTTGTTCCTGGAGGGGAACTGCTGAACGTGTTTAACCTGTTTTCATGGAGGAGATTTTGTACCTAGCTGAGTACAGCCTGCATGGGAATGGAGGCACGTGTGGTAGCGCTGCCTACGGAAAAGCACGCACCTGGCAAGGGGAGGTTTTGCCTTGTGCCAAGCCCGCTGTGTGCGGCAGCTATTCCTGCATCCCTTCTCCCAGCGCATTAGGTTGGGAATGTAAGATATACGTTGCCGGGCTTAGTGACCTTTAGAAAAATAAAACAGTAACAGCAAAAACCCCCTCCTTTGTCCTGTAGAAACTGCGTGTCTGGGTAAATAAGCTTTACCTTGCCCTTGTTCGCCACAAGGTCTATGATGGCAGCTAAATGCAAACTCCCTGTTTATAGGAAAGATTGGGAGCTGCCGGCCCTCCTGCTTGCACCCTCTGTTGCCTAAAGAAACTGCCTAGTAGGAAAGGTCTGATGCTTGGGTTACCTGGCTTGGCGTGGCACAGCAGTGATCTTGGCACAGCTTTGCTTTCCCAAGATACCTTTTTCATGAGTTTAAGGGGAATGCTCTACAGAAACTACAAACTTTCCCTCTCTGAGGACGTGCAAAGAATATCGTTTGGGTCTGAGGAGATGGAAGGATTTCATGTGGTAAGTGTTTTCTATTTACCAGTGTTACCTTGTCTCCTTGCCAAGAAACTAATAACCACCTTATCCTGCAGAGCACTTGGCTGGAGAGGAATGACTAAGTGACCCACCACCATGCCCCCCCTGCACCTCCCTGAGCAACATGTTTCAAACAACTGATGATCCCTGCTGGTGTTTTGCTGAATAAAGGGCTACAGGCAGCTCTGACGGCCACTGGGGTGCCGGGAGCCCGTGGTGAAGCATCCCAGCTCTCCCAGCAGGAAAGCCCTGAAGCCTTCACCTGCAGCTCAGGTGCTGCAAGAGCTGCTCCCAGTTTCCCGGGCCAGTTCCTTGTGCAGGGAAAGAGTAGCAGGGACATGGTGCACATCAGAGACGGACAGAGAGGACCGATGAGGCTGGAAGGACTGTGGGGAGAGAAGAGAGGTGCAATGAGGATGTAGCGTTTGTGCTCCAGGCTCCTCATTCCTCTCCAAGGATGTGCATGGAGGGGAATGAGGGAAGTAGAGCATAAAAAGAGATGAGTAAAGGATGCAGGGTGTATGGTAGGAAGGGATCTGGAAGCATGTGGCAATAGGAAGAAAGGATAACATTATAGGTGTAATAAATGACCAAGTCTGCTAACCAGAAATGGCAAGTTTTTATTTTAGGGACAAAGTCAATAAAGCCATGACCAAAGCCAGAGGTGCACCGACTAATGGTTCGCCGGTGTCTTATATACACTTCCTATTGCATCAGTCACATACATATTCATTATTAGGGGCCGGACATTACAATTAGCTTTGAGAAAAGGCGAGGTTATTGAAATTATTTCTGGGAGCCCATTATCATAAGTTTCTTCCTTTTCCCGCCTGCGTGTTCCCATCTGGTGGTCGCTGATTAGGTTCTCTGGAGGAAAGTTCATAGTCTTCCTCATAGCAGACTTCTCCCTTTTTGGCTCGAGTGCTGAGTTAGCTGGGCCCCAGACCGCAGAATTGCTTCCATCCAGATAATTGCTCCATTGTCATTTTTCGTTGTCTTTGCAGTTCCTTATGTTTCTTTATTTCAGTAAATTCACAGGCAATCAGGTTTTGTTATTTCCTTATATAAGCCCGCAATTCTATTACGGCGAAAGCCAACAGGGTCTTTCCCCATTTCTCACACAGGTGACTCTCTGAAGTCACTGAGGAAGGCAGTGGTTGCTCCTCAGCGTTGCCGTAAGAACCACGTGCCTGGCTGGCGTGGCAGGGACTGCAGCGGGAATAACCTGGCGAGGGCAGAGAAAAGGAACAGGCTGGGCGGTTCAGGGCGAAGAGCCAGGCTTGGCAGAAAAGCAGGGAGTCCTGTGCTTCCTGCACCCGGTCCGTGCTAGGAGTGAAACAGTCATTAAGGGGCCCGACCCCTGTGGGGCCAGACAAGATCAGTTAAGGAGGGAGCAGAGGAGACAGTTTAAGAGAGGCCTCTCCTCCCGTCCCAGCTACACCCCCAGTACTCTAGCAGGGAGGAGAGAACAAACGTGGGAGAACAGGACACATAAACCCCCCCCTTTCCGCCCCCACATCTCGGTATAGGGTTGGGGGCGGGCAGGCAGAAGGGATGTGCTGAAGCAGCCACAAGCCGTTCCCTTGCATTCACACCCATCGCCTCCCAGCTTTTTCCCAGGTTGGCTCCCATTGAAAACAAACAAAAAAGAAACAACTAGAGAAACCTTCTTAAATAACTCCAGTCCTCTAGCTCTTTTGGAACGTATGAAATCCACCTGCGCTTTGTGCTAGGTGGGTGCTAAGTGTTTTACACAGCTGCTTTCTGCCTTACGCTGCTTGCAGAAAACCAGTCACAGAATGGTTGGATCATTCTAAAGATCATCTAGTCCAACCCCCCCTGCCACCTTGCATAACAAACAGCAAGGTACGGATGGGGTGCGGCCAGGTAAGGCTCACATCAGTAAAATCAGTACGCTATTGGTTTTTTTCTGGGTGACGTGGCAGCCGTGAGGCTGGGACGAGGACGACGGTGAGAGCTGAGGCTGGGCATTGGTCTGAGCACAGAGCCCGAGATGGCAGAATGAAGTGCTTGTACCGTGGGCGCTGGGGATAAAAAAAAAGATGGGAATAAAGGAGGGGGAAGAAGAGTCACCAGCTGCGTGGCAGCGGGTGGGAGAGAAAGATGCCGGAGCTGGCCAGGTCCAGCACTGGATAATGCCTTGCAGAGACTGTGGCCGGGCTGATTTTGTGACCTTGGAGACATGCTCAGTTTCCATTTGGTCTTTCAAGTAGGAGGAGAAAACACCCTTGAAACAAAGAGACTTCTGAAGCAAAGCCGGAGAAACCCCCGCGCCGCTGCTTCACCTCCCTCGCCTGGCAAAGGTACCGGCAGGTGGGGGAGCAGGGAAAGGCAGCGCTTCGTGGCTGAGGGAGCCGGTGATGATAACGTGGTGAGATAAGTTGTTTTCTGCTCAGGCCTTCTTTGATTTGGCTTACAAGAAGCCAGCTGTGCTGCTTTTGTCCCAAAAAGCAGAGCAGCAGTACAGAAATCAGCATCGTGGCTTGATGGGGCAGAAAACGTCGTGACTCTGGGCTGCTTCGTGAGACCGTAAGGGCCTCGTGGTGGGGGTAATCCCTCTCATGCACTGCCCCGACTGTGTTTTTCAGCAACGAGGCATTACCGTGCTGGCAAGAGTAGTCATTTGGGGCTGGCTGGCGAGCAGCCGGCAGGCTGGAGGTGATGCATCAGGAATCAGCTGAGACATCCTGGTGTGCCGTGAGCCCTTCGCCCTCCCGTACACTCGCTGATGCTCATGGAAAGCGTTATAAAAACCTCCTGTGAGCTGCTCCTGTGTACGGCCTCTTTCCTGTCTTGCACCTCCCCTGGCTCTCGTTACATGGAACGCCTAATGAAAACCAGACCTTGGCCTCCAAGGGCATTTAATGTGCTTTTGTGGCTCATTCCTTAACGGAGACCACCATTGTCCTCACTGTGAAATTGCATTTGGCTGCTGTGGAAACGAGCGTGGTGCTGCCGATACGTCGGTTTGACTTCGGGTGGGAAGCGAGCAGCAGGTGAATCCTGCAGATAAAGATCCAGGTTTTAGGCAAACATGCCCTGCGCTGAAAAGCCAAGGAAGTAAAGATCAGAAACGGACCCCTACTGTGGACAGGTGGAGAGTTTGTAGGTGAATTTTTGATTAAAACGGCTCACGAGGCAATAGATCCTTTAAAAAAAAAAAACCCATTGCTGTATTTTTCCTACCTTTATGTTTTTCAGGCATGCTCTGTTTGCTGGAGATGGAGTGATTCCTCCCTCAATGCCACTTTCTTCTTTCCATCCTGCGAATGTTTTGAGAGCCGCTGTGGCTGCAGCATCGCTGTGCGGATGGCTTAACGTGGGCTGTTGTTCTGAAGCACAGCTGTTAGGGATCAATTACTTTATGGAAGATAACCACTTTCAGATGCTTCTAATAAAAAGTTGTTCCACCAGCAGCACTAATAACGAAGGCTGATTTTTTTAATTTTTTTTTAAAGAATGTACTTCTCTCTCCCACCCTTCCAGTGCGATGCCCGTATGTCCTCTCCACGCTGTTTCTGCGTTTCATCCACCTCTCCGAAACCCCTGGCCCCCTGCCCCGGCCCCCTTGGTTTTGGCCCAGCATCCAGCGCTGGGCTGTGCGCGGGGGCTGACGGCGGCTGGTGCCGAGGAGCTGCTCGGCAGCCGGCTCAAACTTGCGTGGTGGGTGAGGACCGAGGTCCACCTGTCCCCCTTTGGGGCGGGTGGGCTCTGGCGTTTGCACACGCGAGGAGGAGGAGGAGGAGGAGGAGGTCGGGGGGAGACAGGCGCGGAGGTTGATGCAGTGGTGACGGGGAAGGGCAGCAAGTGTGGCCTCCCCAGGGAGAGGTTCCAGGGCGGTGGTGAGATGTGCGTGTGCAAGGGGCTGCTTGGCGGTTTCCTGATGGAGCGGGAAGCCCAGCACCGCTTCTCTGCAGGCACTCCCACATCCCCGCGTCCCGGGGTTTCCTGAGCAGCTGGGGGAAAGAGCTGATGTCAGTTAAACTTGAGTAATTGAGTAGGAAAGATGTGTTCCTTCAGATTTTGAAGGAGGAAGGGAAGAGATACCAATTGTCGCCTCCGTTGGCATCCCTCTTTCTCCATAAATGACACAAAAATGCTCAGAAGTTGAAAGTTAGACAGAATTATGGGCTTGTGGTAAAGCCAGAATCCGAGTGAAAGTTATTTGGTGACTGGCACCAGGTAAGGAAATGTTGCTCTTGGTTTTTTCCAGGTCTCTGTAGAAAGCCTAGGTCTGTCAGTCAGTGCAGGGGGCACAGGAACGGGTGGGAAAGGGCGAGCTGGGTTTTCTACCGCTTTAGGATACTTGGCTCCTTCTACCACGTGATCAGGTTTTTTCTCTTCTCATTTGATGTTTGAATCATCCTTCAGCTTATATGGCTCGAAAATGAGAAGACCCAAAAGACAGACAAGAGACGTAATCCTCGTGTCCCAATTGTTTGTCTCCTTGAGTTAATTATACGTTAGTAATAAAACCTATGTCTTTCCGTAGCTGTAAAAGACAATGGGCAAAGCACTCGCAGAGCTAAGAGGGCTTGGTGATTCAGATTCATCGTTTACTGCAGGATTTCTCCAACATTTGTTTCCAATTTACCTGGCATTTGTCTTGCCGTTGTGCACGATTAGCTGCTGTTGCTGTAAGCAGGTACTTGGAGGATTTGGTCTCCTGACTCTGGCATGCCACTGGGAGCCAAGTGTCAGTCACGAAAAAGATTGTTTCGGAGAGAAGGGTTGGGGTTTTTTGTTTTGTTTTTGGCAGGATGCTCTTCTTTATTGCATAGCTGTGTGCAACCACCTCGTGTTTTAAATGATCCCTGCCCGCTTCTATCCCTGGGTTATTTTGTGACATGGAAGTGTCGGGGGGAGGGAATAAAAAAGCACAGCAAGCAAGGATAGTATCGAATATGAAGATCCCCCCCTTCTGCCCAAAGGTGCTTTGCTACTTGTAAGTGTAAAAGTCCTTAGGAGGAATTGAATTTCACACGCAGCATCAAGAGTAGGAATCCACTCCTCTCCCTCTATCTGTTACTGCTGCATCGCAACTAACAACAGAGTGATGTTAGTTTTCTATTTAATGATTTCTACATCAGTTCCTTCCAGACAGAATAGGTTCAGTGTTCTAATGTATCCTTTACATCCTTGTGGGGTTTTAATATCTTTTATATATATATAAAATATATCTTTTTATACACCCAGAAGAGCTCAATACCCTATTTGTAATTACAGCTGTCTCCACTTGTTTCCACTGCAATTTTTTTAGGAAAACCCACAAATACTGGATTTTTGGGGTTTGTATATTCATTCTGGTATGCGCACAAAGAAGCTGACAGCCCATCTTTCTTGGGAAAAACTACCGCAAAATACTCAACGCTGCAATAGCTGTGAGAGAGCCAATCCTCACCCATCCTTCGGCTGCTAGAAAGAGGGACCCTGAGGCCAGAACCTAATTAGCTGACTTACTTTTGAGCTGAGATGCTTGATAATGTCCATACCAAATCCTCATGAATGAACTGCAAACTCACATGCATAGTATTAGCAGCAAATTTATTCCCATAGTGGTTTTCGGCTTGCTTTGCTTGAGACATTATCTGTAGGTAAAATAATAATGATACTTTCCAACCCTTTCTTTTGAAAAACATCGGTAGTGGTGGGGCGAACAGGCCATTTAATGCTGGCAGTCACGGTGGTTTGCGGGTTTCCCTGTTCCTCTTCCCCATATGAGAGACCCTGGAGTACATACCCATGTGGATGTATCTGCGTATTTTCCTATGCTTTGTCCGATGGTGTGTCCAAGCAGTGTCACCCCGTGGCTGCCCGCTTGCTTTTCACACTGCTGGGGTTACAAGACAGTGCCCCAGGATGGGACGCTGAACACCACCCTTCAAGGGCCCAGCGGTAAGCGAAGAGGATAAGCAGTTCGCTCAGGAGCATTTGAGGAAGCGGGAGAAGAAAGTTATCCCAGGCCCCCCCACTTAGAGCAAAATACGGTTTATGAATCTTAAAACCTTTTTCAAAAGCAGAAAGTAAAAAGAAAATTTAGCCTTCAAAGTGATTGTGAGTCACTCCCCTTCAAAGCATTTCCATGGATTTCTTGAAGTTTCTTTCCAGTGTGTATTCCAAACGTTTTTGTGGGGATGATAAATTCTTCCCGTCTCACATTTAATTTTGGTCCATCAAACTGGCTCTCATTTTGGTTTTTCTTCTGGCACTAAAGGCTAATTTGCCTCCTTTAATTGAATGCAGACACTGTATCTAACATGACAGGCACTACCCACTCAATAATGGGATATTGTCTTTCCTGACTCCTACTTGCCTTAATTAAAAGCAGAGGGCTGACCTCAGCGCTGAACTCTGCCCTATTCCTTGCTAACACTTTTACATATCGCTTCACGCGAAGGCTCGGCAGAGCACATTGCAAGTTCCTGGCTTGCCAACATCATGTGTTTGGTTTTTATTGTTTTAAGGACGAGTTTCACTTAATCAGCGGGAGGTTCCCTCTTGCTTCGGTAGGGCTCACCCGCTGCCCTGTCTGCTCTTCGCCCTCGGGGACGCGGTGAGGGAAGAGGCAGCAGGTGCGTGGGGCCGCTGAAAATGAGCAGATTTGGGTCGGGTGACTGTTTCCATGGGCCAATGCAATCCGTAGCCACATCGCCTCCTGCGTGACCTCCTCCGGCTTGTGCGCTCTGCCCTCCAGGTGGGCAGAAATCCATTTTCAGGGAGGACCCAGAATCTAATAGATGTTCTGAGGTCTATTAGATATCCAGCCTGAGTTTCAGGCTTGGAGTTAGATGTTTAAACCTTTAAGGTTTGAGGTTTTCCTAACTTATGTCCTCTTATGGTTAAATCTAGGACTTCACCGTGGGCACTTAGGTCCCCATCACCTGAACCTGCATAGGACCTCTCTTGGTCAGCATCCTTCAGAGGTTTCTCTCTGAGCTGGGAGGGTACAGCAATAGCTACCCTGGACTGGCCACAGTGAAAGTGGAACAAATAACGTCCCACTCGCCCAAGTACCCCAAGCTGGGATACAGAAGGATGCCTTTGTGCGGATGGATGCGCGCCAGGATGCAGTGAGTGGCTGAAGGGGTGCTCTCTGCACAACAGATAAAAGAAGTGGGACAGGCTATGCAGGGGTGGTGGTTAATGCTCCCCACTCCTGCGGAACGAACTGAGCTTTCCTTGTGCGAGCACTGGCTTGGGAAAAACCACATGGAAATCATCTGTCCGTACAGCCTGTTTGTGCAGTGTTTTTGTTGTAATTATTTCTACAGAGAAGCATTTTGCTTAGTCTCCAACTCCTGGAGAGGGTGGGATCAGGGAGCTCAGCTTTCCATTAAAAGCCTTCGCTCTCCCGCTTCTGGAGAGAAAGTAACCAAGTGATCTGCCTTTACCCGAAAGGATACAAAACAAGGCAAATATGACACCCAACCTCCACAACAGTTTTGGAACCCCCAGAACACCACTTGAGGGGGTTAATCTTTCAGGGTTTTTCTGGGAGAGGTTGAGGCGCTCACTCAGGGCTTTTGGATGCTGGGGTTGGCAAGGCGAAGCACAAGACTTGGCTGCTATTAACAGCCTTCCATAGGTCTGCCGGAGAAGGTCAGTCACAAGGTCACCCTCACCTTTTCTCTGATGCTTGCCAGGGTGATAATACCTGAAGCAATTCCCGTATCCTCAGCCCCACAGAAAATCTTTGTAACCCAGATGCTCACAGGAAGGCACCTTTCCCAAGACACAAAGACACACAAGTTTGATGAAAGGAAGAAAAGCAAGCCAGCTGAAGCCAGGCACGCACAGCTACTTTAAATAGAGTGTGTGTGCAGTTTTCCTGTATCCCAGTATGGTTTATACCCCTGCCTCTGGCTGGTCCTAGAGCCTTGACCCACCAAAAGATTTTAATTCCACTACAGGCACCTATACTGAATATTTTGGCACCACTGGCATCACCAAAGACTTCCTTCGGGTCTTGCTTAACAAAAATAGTCCCCTACTTGCCTGCGTTTCTGCCACCAGACACGAGCAGAGCCTTCAGTCTGAGCAGCGATGAGCTTTTTGGTACAGGCTGTCCTCTTGCCTGTTTAGCAACAGGACCAGTCTAGCAGATGCTTCCCTGGATAAATCATTTCAGGTTGGCGGGGAGCAGAGAGGATAATGCTGGTGGTATTATCCAAGTGGTAGTTATCCACATCGACAGGGGTTAGAACAGCTAGCTGGCATGCAAGGAAATCCAGGTTCAGATCTCTTGGGAAGATAACATAAGCATAACCCAAATTTTCCATTGCAGTGCTGTGTGCAATGAATATTTAAAGCAGAACCACTGCAGTGGCAGACAGAAAGTTCCACTTTGAGTGCTGAACTTCTAAAAACTTAGATCCCGTTTGCCTCCAGCATCTAGTGATGAACTCAGTTTTAGCATGCTAGCTTTGGCCGGGAAGCACCTGAACTTTCCCTAAGAGCTATGTGTGGTATGGATCTGCCAAAAATGACCCTGGGATAGAAAGACAAGGGGAAGACTTATCGTGAAAGTCAGCAGAGAGGCCGTATCAGTTGGCAAAGATGCTGGCTCCAGCAAGAAATCTTTTTGCAACCCATAATTTCTACCACCCCAGGCAGGAAAATACATTGTCTCTGCATCTGCACAGCGAAAAGCTTTCTTCTCTGGCTGCAGCAGATACGCAGTGGAGCAAGTCATGGGACACAGGAGAAGCCTTCTCTGTGGGCTGACTAGGACGGATTGCAGTAGCTCCAATCCCAGAACATCTCTTAAGCCCACCCCACAACCGGCTGTGCTAGGTATCATGCAACCGAGCTAGAATTTCTGTCTCGCTTGTGGGGTTTACACCATCCCTGGCAAGAGCACCACAGCTGCAGATAACAAACAAGCAAGGCAATCAGCTTCAATGTTTTCTGCTGGGTCCTCACCCTTCACTCACTGCAACGCCCCAGCTGTGAACTTTTAACCCTGAACTTGTTCCAGACTGTGAGCCTCTACAGCAGACAAGTCCTAGGCAGTAAATTCACTTTTCAGACAATGGTGTCTATTGAGCTATTCCCGTCCGTGCTTCACTGCAATTCACTTTCTGTCAACTCAAATGTATCTGTTGGTAGCACGCTCCTCACCTGTGGGAAGGAGAGAAAGGGGCATCAGCTTAAAAAGATGAAGACCATGCGATGCGGTGAAAAGACCCAAGGATCCCTCCGTTATGCCTCATCAGCCTATTTTGAAGAAATACTGGATTTGCCAGCATTTCCTGAGAGCGGAAAGAAATCTAGCCCTCTGAGAGCTGATGCAAAGGTAAGTAACAGACAAGTAAAATATTTGGGTTTGGGTGAAGGTTCCAGGCTGTTTTCTACTATTTCTGCCTCCTCCTTACTCGCTGGAGCAAGGGACACTGCGGCCACGAGCCGCAGGAGCCAGAGCTCCTTTGTGCAACACACGTGCACATGGACAGTAGGATTTTCTTACCTGATGCCTTTAGCCGCTCCAGGGAATGGCAGCCGGGGCAGGTCCCGCTTGCTGCTGGAGCCCCGGCTCTCGGAGGGTGACGTTAGGCTGGGACGGCAGCTCCGGGCACTAACACAGGCTGCTCCAGCGGACTGGCTCCCTTTAACACAGCACAGAAGGCAGCTGCAGGACACTTCTAGTGTCCTTTAAAAATAAATCCCAGCACCACCTGCACAGGGCTAAACTCTGCTGTTGCAACCTTAACACACAGTGAAATCAGCTCATTTTAACATTAAACTTGCTGATATAACAAATAGCGTGATGCTGACCTGGGTAGGTATACAATGAGAAAAATCCCAAGCAACACTTCTGTTTTGACAGTAAACCTCTCTATCTTTTACAGTAACACCCCGAATTGGCACCAGAGGATCCTACAGCTAAACACAGACAAAGATGTCTTGTGAGAGGTTAACATAAAATGAAGGCACAGCCAGTCACCCTCCCTCACAACATCCCTTCCGCTTCCATACGCACCCAAAACACATGCATTTGTCTGCTGCTAGTTTACTCATTGCCGATTGAAAAAAGACAGCAAGACAAAGACTGCCTGAGCCAGTCGTAGAGCGTTGTTAATTCATGCCAGGCAGCAGCAGTGGCAACAGCTCGTTGCTCAGCCTTGCTGACTGCTCTTAGAATAAACCAAAGCCATCGCTCCAGCAAGGAGGTTACCACAGATCCCTGCCATAAAAGGAGTAGATTGCTCTTAAAATCTAACTGATGAGGATGGCAAATGTAAGAATGACTAAATAAGAAACAGCTCACTTGGCTGATTTCCTATGCTGGCCCCTACTGCTACTGAAAAAAATCCCTCTTAACAACCCAGAGAAAAATAAAAACCAGCTGAATATCTTTTCTTAGATGGCTAGTTTTTGCATTCCCGTTCAAGATGGTCTATTTTGCTGTTGGCTCCGCTCTTGGCATGAAACTGGCCCTGAGGTACCAAACTGGGGAGGAGGAACAAGTGTGGGTTTAGGGCTGCTAAACCTTCAGCTGGAAAACCACACTCACAAACACAGAATTTGAACCTCACTAAATAGCAGACTGTCATTCAAGCAGAGAAAATAAAAAAGTGACTTCCATAAGCTAGCGCCCAACTAATGGCAAACTGGTGTACGGTAGCAGACCGAGTCTTAATGTAATTAAAATGGAATCACAGAATTATCACAGAATCACAGAACGGCAGGGGTTGGAAGGGCCCTTCGGAGATCCCCTCGTCCAGCCCCTGCGTGAGCAGCACACCCAGAGCAGGGGCACAGGACCGCGTCCAGGCGGGGTGGGAATGGCTCCAGGGAAGGAGACTCCACAGCCTCTCTGGGCAGCCTGGGCCGCTGCTCTGGCACCCGCACAGCAAAGGGGTTTTGCCTCATATTTCAGTGGAACTTCCCGTGTTCCAGCTTGTGCCCGTTGCCCCTTGTCCTGTCGTCGGGCACCGCTGAGAAGAGCCCAGTCCCACCCTCCTGACACCCACCCTTCAGATACTGATAAGCGCTGAGGAGATCCCCCTCAGCCTTCTCTTCTCCAGGCTGAACAAGCCCAGGTCTCTCAGCCTTTCCTCANCTGCCCACCAGCACTGCCAGGGCCTTCTCAGCAGAGCTGCTTCCCAGCAGGGCAGCCCCAGCCTGTGCTGGTGCCTGGGGCTGTTCCTCCCCAGGGGCAGCACCTTGCCCTTGCTCCTGTTGAATCCCATGAGGTTCCCCTTGGCCCAGCTCTCCAGCCTGCCCAGGGCTCGCTGGATGGCAGCACAGCCTTCTGGCGTATCAGCTGCTCCTCCCAGCTTGGGGCCATTGGCGAACTTGCTGAGGGTACGCTCTGTGCCTTCGTCCAGGTCATTGATGGATATGTTGAACAGGACTGGACCCAGCACAGACCCCTGGGGAACACCACTAGTCACTGGCCTCCAGCCAGACTCTGCCCCGTTGATGACAACTCTCTGGGTCCTGTTATTGAGCCAGTTCTCAATCCACCTCATTGTCCACTCATCCAACCCACGTTTCCTTAGCTTGTCTGTGAGGATGTTATGGGAGACAGTATCGAACACCTTACTGAAGTTGAGATAAAGAGCAACCACTGCTCTCCCTTCATCGAGCAGTGGATGTTGTTTATCTCTACTTCAGTAAGCGTTCAGATATAGTTCAGAATCAGATATAGTTCTTCAGGTCCAAGATCTAGCTAACAAGCCTGCTTTAGAAACCAATCAAATTTATAATAAAGCAGCAGCCTCCAATGTGTGGGAGGGTACAACGCCTCACAAATTTTTTTCCACAGGAAAAAGGTGTTGGAGAAAGAGATGGAAGAACATTTTGAACTTTTGAGTAAGTTCTTGCCTCTCCCCCACAAATCATCCCCCTTTGGGGACATCTGATGTGATCAGAAAGTGTGGATGTTCTTAAAACTGAGGAAATCTTAGATTTACAGTCTAGAGACATATCAAGTTTTTCCCAAATCCTTTGAAGAAGGGAAACAAAGGTAACTTGTTTCCACCTTCTGTCTTTTGTTTCACACATACGCGTCCAAACAGAGGCAGAGTTTGCTACGCATGAGTTGAAAGTTTAGGGTTTATTAGAAAAATACTTGATTTTGATAGCATTGCATATTTTACACATCCAGTTAAAATGCTTTTTATCACTTTCATTCAAATTAATGACTAGTTAATAACTTCTTCATGCAATCTTTGTAGTTAACGCACTTGTACACACAAAATGAGCACCCATAATGGAAGGATACCTTACTGAGAGGCAGCGAGACTGTTCAGGAAACATTACCTGTTTGTACTGGAAAGTCACAGAAGCGATGCCATGGCTTTACAGCCTCAGCAGGTGTCCCGAGTTCCCTCTTTCTCCACTGGGGATTTGCAGGGGATGGAAATCCAAAAGTCATCAGCTAAATGGGCCGCAAACCAAGCCTCAAAATCATGAACAGTTTCAACGGCATTCGCCTCTACTCTAAGGGATGCATTGTTATTTCTTCCACTGCCACACATACGGATTCAAGAACTCTAATCAGATCACTTGTTTTCAATGGCTGAAGGGCCAGTTCAGTTTACACACAGCATCAAGCTCCTTTTGAATTAGCAGGAAAACTGACACAGTAGGAAAAGTTTTAAATTTCTTGGACTACAAAGCTCACGCAATGGCTGTATCTTCCACATTAATGGACAAAATAATGCTGTAAAAGTCAGCTTCTATTGTGCTATGCTTTAAAGGGGTTTAAAACAGAGGAGTTCAAATTAAAAGCATCTGTAGCTAGATCAAGTCAATTTTCTTGGGGGAATGGGGAAGGCACTAGAGTAAAAAGCCCTCCTTAACCTTACTTGGTCCCTTTCTGAAGTATAAAATGGCATCAACATTTCAGAGAATCTCATCAGAGAAGGAGGAGGTGGGGAGAGGAAACTGATAGCAGTGTGTAGGTATATCTTATAACAAAGGATTGTGGAATTGATAACAGACGGTACCACTATGAACCACACCGAGCTGGCAGCACTTGTCTCACTTGGATGATGGTTGATCACAGTCCAGTGGTTCTTGATTGAATACTTTGACATTTTCCTCCAGTTTGCACTTTAACATCCATTCACGGGAGTAGTGGCAAGCATCTCTACTCAGAAAGGTACCTAAAATCACTGTCTGTGGGGCTGAATGCTCCAGGGGAGTTGAAGGTGCCTTCATACCCACCGAACACTTCTACATCAATACCGACTTTAAGAAAGTGCAAATGTACCCATCAGAGCCAGCCATGCGACACTCCAACCTTCCATGGGAAAAATAAAAATACATAGCCACTAATCATTCTGGCATCGATTGTGGTAAGATCCTTCATGTTTCTTAACTGAAGGCTCCTGCACCCTGAAGAATGAATTCAGTCGTGATTACTCTACTTCTTCCTGATCCAGTGAAGTCAAAGCCTTCTCCTGTAACATAAAAATAAAACTTACAATTATAAAAGCAATGAAGGCCCTCATACTGATTTCAGCTCTGCCGAGGTCAGTCAGTAGGTTTGCCAGTAGGATTTGCTGACCTCACATGCTATCTCTTCCGATGGACTGTACAGCAGCTGTAGAGCTGCTGAATGTTTCCATTCATTTCATTACACACAAAAGGACTAGGATGTCTGATGCAAGTGCCTCCCAGCAAATCCAGGTGAATGAGCTACGAAGGGCAGCAGCTCAGCACCGCTGCTGGCAAAAGAGCACCTTGTACAACTGACTTTAGAACAGGGATACAAAGATGAACAGAAGCCTTTGTGTACAGGTAAAGTGGGAGCATACCACACCATAATGGTGGTATGAACTGTATGAACTGCTGAACTATGCTGTCCCCAGAACCTGCCAGCAGCACACTTCTAGGGAGAAGTATAGGATCAGGGCAAGCGTGAAGTTTCCTGTTTCTCCCAGCCTTCAGCTATTTGTGCTGGAGAGACTGTCTGTGCCAGGAATGGTGTTTTATACTTGACAACCCTCCATGAATGTCTCCTATTGATTTTTGGACCTATGTAAATAAAAAGCTTGCAGCACAGAAGATGTCTTGCAGCAAATAATTCCACAGCAGGAATACACACTGTGTTAAAGAATACGCAGTTTGGTTTGGTTTGCATCTGGCCCATGTTAATTCCATGGAAGTGTGCTGCTTCAAGGTGCCTTAGGCTATGCACAAGTCAAGGGGGGCAAAATGCATACCCAGCCACCCTGGGCCTGAATCCACGGCTTGAAGTGTTCTCTGAGGTACTTTAATCCGAAGCCCAAGACCACATTCATAGGATGGTTGTCCACAGCAGTAAGTCTGGTGGCAACTTCCATCGTAAAGGCAACTTTCTTGCATTGTACTTGGCCTCCTGGCTCATTTGTTGAATCTGCTGAGACATCCTCCAGGAACAAATCAGTGATCCTCTTGAAGGTGGTGTAGGACAGCATGTCTTTAAAGTGCTGATACAAAACCCTATCCTTTTTGATCTGAAAATAAGAATAAGGATTGGTTAAATTGAGCCACTTTTGTTGGAATTACTTTCCCCACCTCATTGGGAAAGGAGAGCATCTCTAGATAATACAGACAATATAGTCTAATCATAGAATCACAGAATGGTTTAGGTTGGAAGGGACCTTTAGAGGTCACCTAGTCCAACCCCCCTGCAGTGAGCAGGGACATCCCCAACTAGATCAGGTTGCTCAGAGCCCCGTCCAGCCTGACCTTGAGTGTTTCCAGCAATGGGGCATCTCCCACCTCTCTGGGCAACCTGGGCCAGTGTCTCACCACCCTCAGCATAAAAAATGTCTTCCTTATATCCAGTCTAAATCTACCCTCCTTTAGTTTAAAACCTTTACCCCTTGTCCTGTCACAACAGGCCTCACTAAAGAGATCGTCCCCATCTTTCCTATAGTCCCCCTTTAAGTACTGGAAGGCCGCAAGAAGGTCTCCCTGAAGCCTTGTCTTCTCCAGGCTGAACAACCCCAACTCTCTCAGCCTGTCTCCATAGGAGAGGTGCTCCAGCCCCCTGATCATCTTCATGGCCTCCTCTGGACCCGCTCCAGCAGGTCCATGTCCTGTCTGTGCTGGGGGCTCCAGAGCTGGACACAGCGCTGCAGGGGGGTCTCACCCGAGCGGAGCAGAGGGGCAGAATCCCCTCCCTCGCCCTGCTGCCCACGCTGCTGGGGATGCAGCCCAGGGCATGGCTGGCTGTCTGGGCTGCGAGCGCACGTTGTTGGCTCATGCCCAGCTTTTCACTCACCAGTACCCCCAAGTCCTTCTCTGCAGGGCTGCTCTCAATCTTTTCATCCCCCAGCCTGTATTGATACAAGGGGTGAATGCAAGAGATGACCCCACACCTCACTGCAAAGCAGTTTCTTCAGGCTCTGGAGGTGGCTCTAAAATTTTTCCTCAAAAAAAAACTTGAGGTTTTTTGCATTTGAATGAGAGAAGCAGAAGGAGAGAAAGCAAAACAAATGTGACACTGATATTGAGACCTGCAGGTGAGGAGACATAGGAATACAGGAGCAGTGGGAAGATGACAGTAAAGGCAAGGTTATGAGAAGTGCTGGCAACAGCTGCCATGCTAAGGTCCATTTGCTCAGTCACGCTCCTTGCGATGCTTCTTACTGTATCCGGGTACCTCTCTGGTGCAGGAGCTGAGCATGTCGTCCATGTGCGATTATACCTTTATAGGTAGGGGGCAGCTAAAGAAGGGAGTAAAGCAAACAAGTACCTATATTTTTAATAGACAAAACATCCACTCCCACTAATGGACTCATGCAGGGGTTCTTCTATAGCTTTTGGGCAGGGCTGTCAAAATCCACTCAGATTTATTTCCCTACAGCAACTCTCAAAGCTGTGGAGCTTCTCTCCCTCCACTGGGAACAACTTGTGTGCCAAATTTAATGCAAACACAAGTGTTTCTCAGAGTCACTCGAGTGCTCAACGTCCCATGAAACTCAACAGGAACGAGGCAAGTGACTCCTCTTTGTTGCCTTCCTCCCACATCCCAACAGAAATCTCTGCTAGTCCTCTGGTCTTAAGAAAGATTTCAGGATGAATGGCGAAGGTTTCAGAAAGCCCTAAGTGCCGAAAGAGTAGTTCAGGATGGAGACAGAGCGCAGTAAGTTACAAACCATTCACTCCCAAGAGAAGTGTAATCTCTCTCTCACGTTTTAGCCTGTGTAGCTCCTGAAAACAGAAGGAGTTACCTTTTCTTCTAGTCCGTCCCCTGATTGCCTTAACAGTGAAACTATTGTTTGTATTATCTTTTCTTCATCTGTTAAAGAAAAGAGTAACATAAATATTGGATCCAGATAGCAAACTGTGGCGAAAGCCTTTGTGTCATTTAACCAGGAAAACAGCTGCTAGTTTGTGGTAAATTCACAGAGTTGTGTATCCAGGCTTTAAGCTGAAGCTCACTGTTCTAGTCTGCGTGGAGTAAGCAATGCTATTTCTCCATCTGCCTGATGTTTTGGTCCAGTTACGAATCTGGGAAAGAGCAAGGGCTTTGACGTCCCACTGGCAGCCCTTTGGGCTTTGAGGTATGTCTGATAACAAGCCAGAACAAAAGAGCAGCTAGTGGAAGCCCACCAAAATGGACTTAAAATTAGGGAAAAAAATCCCCTCATCATTACCAATTACACCTTCTGCAACTCATTAGGACAAACTCCACGTCTGCCAGATTAAAGGAAAAGCAAGTATGGCAGGATCCCTCTTGTAACCAGAAATCCCTTTCTAGCTTGCATTAAAACTAAAACTCTGCAGATGTCATGGGAGGCAAGCAGTTCAGACTTATAACAGATTGTTTAGCAGTGTTGTCCTGTCACCAAAGAGGGATGGACCAAGGCATTATTGCCCCGAGAACTGGTCTCTGGCCTTAGAGCCCCAGTGTATTACCTTGCCCCCAGCCCTGCTACTCCTGCTGGCGCTGTCACTTTACACCACTTTACCTTCATCCTCCTTTTCTCATCTCACATCTCCTTGGATTTTCAAGGATGCTCCCTTTAATTGCAGTAGCAGGCAGGAATTGTTAGAGGACTGCAAAAGCAGTACCTGAAACGTGGGCAATGGAGCAAGAACGAGCAGAGCAAACTTCCTTCTTCACAGCGTCTTACTGCAGAAATCCCAAGTGCTTCCCCATGTCTAGAGAAAATGCCTCAGTGTGCAATCCCAGCCTGACATACTGCCTGTCAGCATGAAATTCTTTACCCTTACCATGTTCCTTGCCCTCACTTCCATCAGCAAGATCACTATCGTCTTGTTCCTGGCCCAAGGCACTACACATTATCTTGAATGAGGCTTCTGAAGGAGACTCCTGAGATCTGGAAGTAACAAGCTTGGCAAGTTTGTCTGCAATGTGGTTGACATCTGCTGTTTCACCTGATTGGGAAGGAGGATGGGAAATAAAGAAGGCAATTAAACTTTCCAGGAAATAATTCAGTGATTTACTCGTTTACATGCCCCCCTGAGGTGGAAGTGCCCAGAGGATACCAAGAGATACGTTTCCCCATGCTGGGGCTTTGTTTTTGCTTGAGATCAGCTGGTAATAATTTAGAGAGACAAGTAATGCAGCAAATCCCCTCTCTAGTATGTAAGCAGCAGCTAACTATACAGAGGCCATGCAGAAGCAAGTGTGTGTTGCTCATTAGCGTACATCCTTGCAAGCCAGAAACTCACCGTGTGTTAAGAAACATGAGACTACTGCTCTGTAGGACTGTGACTCTTAGACCTTACTGTGAGAGTGGTATTGCCCATGATTAGTTCATCTATAGGTGTGTTTGAGTGCTCTTCCCTTGCTCTCACAGGCTAATCCTGAGCAAAGGAGAAGCAGACTTCACTTCAGAGGCACCTCTAGCACAAAAGGTCCTCTCATCCTTGACTCTGTTGCATTAAGCAGGTATGAATACTGGGAGAAGTCAGCAACCAGACTGGCTTCTCCACCTTGTGTAATGACCCCGTTCAAGACCCTCATCAGCTGAAGGCATCGCTCCGTGAGCGGACTCCAACGGGGATCCTGCTATAGCAAAGAGAGCAAGACAAGCTGTTGCAAGGTTTGTTTCATCTCAAAGGCGCTCTTCCTTACAGTTTGCCTCACAGAGCTTGGGTTGCAAAACTCGATCTCCGCACCACCACTGCCAAGTGGCAGCTCCTGTGTGACCAGCAGACATCGAGACAAGCTCAGGAGCGGCCTGACCCATAACACGTGTAAAAATTCATGAGCAGAGTTTATTGTGAGGGCAGCAGGGGCTAATGCAGCCAATAAAAACTACATTTCAAGGCAGGTGAATCAAGCCCAAGATGTTTCCATCCCCTCATCTGCCTGCAGAGCTTGCCAGGGAGCTGCTAAACTTCTAGGAAGGGGACCAGGCTGTTCATGACTTTGGAAACCTAAGATTATGCAACTGGTTTTAAATTGAACAGGCCTTCAATTGAGACAGATAATCCCCAAAGGCACTCCTACTTGCTCCAGAATGGCCTAGCCAAGCTTGCAGTGCAGCTGCTAGCTGTATAAGTGAATAATAGTAATAGTAATAACAATAACAACAACAACAACAACAACAACAACAACAACAACAACAACAACAACAATAATAATAATAATAATAATAATAATGTTTTAGGACAGGACTTGGTCCAGGAATCTGCTGAAGGGAAGGTAAAGCCCAGATTTGAAGCCAAGCAAGATCCCCAGGTAGGTTAACACCCACCATGGGGAGGTTTTGCCTCAAGGCCATGCTGCCACCCGTGCTGCATGGCGATGTATTGGCAGGGCCATCAAGTGATTGCACCCAAACTCTCGAGCGCTTTTCTTGGCAATGTACAAATAAAACGGACATTAAAATGGATATCTGGATGCGGACATATGTCCCTGGCAACCAAACAATGAAAAGCTATAGTTATTTCCCCCTAACAAAAGGCACTGGGCTGAGGCAGGGATCCTTTCTTGAGAGACAGAGCTGGATTTGGCAGCAGAGAGACTTATGGGCTTGGTGGGTAGAAGCTGGGCCAGGACAGTTAAACTGATCAGGAATGAGCATTAGGCTGGAGAAGTTAGTGATGGATAATTTTTAGAAATATCTTTAAATGCAGCGAAAGGGGAGAGCAATCGCTGTGACACCAACAATATCAAGCTGGGACAAATTAAACAAACAACCCCTTACTTCATGTATATGAAAACAATATGGCAACCTATCATATACTGTGTATGGCAACTTAATGGGCATACCTCATCGTCCTCTCTCAGTCTTGTAGGAGAAGTTAATGTACTAATTGTTATCCAGGGCAGAAAAGATAAAATCTCATTGCCTGCAGTGCAGCACCTGATGTGGGGCTGCCTTTGGGGGCTAGGGTACCAGATATTTATGTGGATGGGGTCCCTGGCTGTTGGATGGATTACAGCCACCTACCGCCTCTTATTCCAACACACAGAGGGCAGGTTCAGATCAGACTTAATATAACAGCAATGTGTAAAGGAGACTTAGACGACTCTGGAAGACTGTTTCCATTTAAGGTCTACAGTAGGGTTACGAGAGGTGGCCCAGAGACACGGGCTGCTCTGTGCTTGAGGTTGGTCACTGCCAACTGCTTGGCACCAGAGTTTCAAGCAGAATTTAGCATTTCTGTCTTTAGTGTGGAATATTTATCACATGATAAAGCTCCTTGAACGGGCCTTCAAACAACTTCTCTTCCCTGATTTTAGTGTGTCTCCAGTCTGACCAGTGTTTAATGTTTTCTTTCTAACCAGGTATGAAAAAGAAAAGGCTAATGCTTGAAAAAAAAACCCAGCCTGTACAATTATATGATACTTACCACCATACAGTGGAAAACAGAAAAGCCAGTCACAAGCATGAATCTTGTGTGTGCAAGCACTACTGAAGATCTGGCAATCTGCTTTCCTACTTGGAAATCAATAGAGCTAGCTTAAGAGGTGACCAAAAAGTCTCCTCCTGCCTTTCCACAAGCCACCAGCCATTTAAGCTATTTAGAGAGAGATTTAAAGGCAAACAGCAAAAGGAAAGAACCAAGACATACTTATCTGATTCTGAGAATTCCCTTCTTGAAGGCTCTCAGATTGTGCCTCTGAACTGGAGGAATATGCCATGCAAACTTGGTGCAAGGATGCCTTTGGGGGCCTTTTCTTCTCTGCTTTCCTGCAGAGAAGAGGTAGACAATATCCTGGCATATATTTTCTTTTCGGTTGCTTTTTGCTCTGATGTTGCATTGTGCCACCCTGACAAACTAATCCTTGGCCTGGTCCATCTTTAGCCCGTTGATGGTCAATCTTTACTTCTCTCCTGTTTAAGGATGATGATTTCTGCACATTAGTCTCATTTTTCAGAAGTTTCCCATATTTACTGGCAGACAACCGCCGCTGGGCGTAGGCCATTAGGATCCTGTATTCTACGCTGTCTCGCTCATCATCTTCCAGCGGTATTTCTTCCATACTGACATCATTTGGTGAAGACATCTTGGTTCCTGCAAGAACATATTCTTAGTTTTAATGGCTTCGGGAACAGCCTGTGTTTCATGAATACCAACCAGTGCCTGACATTTCTGCAGAACCTTTCACCAAACACTTTGTAAACCTCAGTGACGTGAAGAGTATCGCAGTACCCGGGAGCCAGAGAAGCACTGTTTTCAAGAAAGAAAGTTTGGTTACTGAGAAATACCTCAGGTGGCAATCAAAGCCATCAAGGAACAGGAACAAGAGATCTGTTACATTGCTTTTAACTGCGTTTGGTGGCTTAGACAGGAAAGATGAGGAAATTCAAGGAGTATTCTAATGGTCGGGGTTCAGCGCAGGAAAAGACGAAAGTCCGTAATAATAACTGATTCTTGGGATGGAAAGGAAAATGATTCTGTAGAGGAAAAGCCTATACTGTGGCTCAAATGAGCCGGCATCTAGGTACATGAGAATTGTGCTTTCAGAGGAAGCTTTGACAAATTTGGGCCCTGAGTGCTCTAGGTAGGAAAGCAAACAAGAACCAGCCTAAACATTAGCAAAAAATTATTATATTTACCTATCATAATGTTCTCAACTGCCCTTTCACTTTAGGGGACCCGAATCAAGAATCTTGCATGTTTGACTGCGTGCAATGGGTGGTGTGGTGGCACTTACCTAGTGTAGCTTGTTCTTGTCCAATAAACAAACCAAACCCACAGCACGCCACATGCATTTTGCCATATTCCTGTTTCCCTATGCACTGTAGCCCATCAAGCAACAGTGCGAAACACTCTTAAATCTTTGCGTAGCGCTAGACCCATTTGCCACCCAGCCTCCTGGAAGTCAGAGCAGCAAGAGGAAGAAATGGGAGTGACCAGCTGTGATGCAGTGACCTAGCTGCTGCTGGTTTTGGGGGTGTGTGTGTGTGTTATTCCTGAAAAGGTGTCTTCTGCAGAGCCCAGGTGAGGTTTTAGTTGTTTGAGCAGGCAGCCCTGACCACTGACAGCAGGCTTTCTGCAACGCCTCTGTTCAATGACCCACGCAAAGTCAAACAAAACCGCGCACGTATCCAGAACCCGTCACTGGAGGCTCTGTTGCTGACAAACCGGAATAGGAAGCTTCTGTCCCCACTGCCCTCTCTTAAACAAGTATCAAATTCACTGGCACTATGCCCTCAGCCTGACAGAAACAAATCTGAGTTAATTTCTTCCTGTCTGGAATATCTTTCAGCTATTTACCACTTTGAATGTAACACTATTGCTGGTATGTATCCAACAGGACGTTTAAATCCTAAGCATGGAGACTCACATGTGGGTGTTAACCACACACCACATACCCCGTGAGTCCAAAGCAGAGGCAGTGGGAATGGGGTGCCTTGTTCCCCGTGTATTTTTAACTTCTGCTGTTGGGCTCCTTCCTAATTCACAACAACAGGGCAGCTGTTCTGTAGGAGGCAGCTTTCTAGTGCAGCCTTATTCTGCCGGGGTCTCCAGGCACAGCAATGGGGTATGAAGGGACCTGGGTATCCTGCTTCTTCACAGATGCTGGGAGGCAAGGCTCAGAGGCAGGGAAATTGCCAGGCTGCACGTTAATTGCAGATCACTTGTCTTTACTGTGCAGGGGTCTGAAGTTACTAGCTGCTTCCTTCAAACTCCAGAAAACTACACGTTGTCACATTACGATCCATATGTTACTCTAAAGCTTTATTTTTCCTAAGTATGAGGGTGAAATAACTCATATATGTATGTATGCATGAAGTGCCAGATCTTCATCTGCTGTAAACCATCCCAGTCCCATGAAAATCCACGGTGGGATACTGGCTTAGCTTTAGCAAAAGTCTGGCCTTAAACTTCTGAACAGTTCCTCTATTTGGAACAGACATCTCACCTCACACACATCCCATTTCACTACTCAGGTATAAAGGATACCATTTGTCTTCCAGATAGAGGTGGTGCTAGGACTAACACACTTAAAGGAGGCTAATGAAATTGTTGGAAGAGACTAATTAGGCAAAAAAGATTTCCCTGCCCTAGCAAATCATGGAAAGAAACAAAGCTCAGCTGATTTGTCACCTTGTTTTCAATACTATTTTTATTTAAAGATTTTAACTTCATTTTGGTTAGGTTTCGCATTTGTAACCTTTTAAGTTAAGAAAAAACAGGTTTGTGGCACTCTGTGCTGTTTTGCCGTTAGCTGCAGGAAGCAACCAATATAACAAAACCTGGATAAGCTGCTTACTTCCACCATGCTAAATTGGTTTTTGGTGGTGTTTTGAGACAACAGAAGGAAAAAAAGAACATGTAAAACCCCAAACCCCTCCTTAACAAATGTATGAGCATCAGAAATCAGGCCAACTCCAAACCCGTGGCTTACATGTACTCTTAGTTCAGGATTGTCCTTACCAGGAAGGGGAAGGGAATGAGGAAAGAATAGAGGAAGAAGAAGGAGAAGAGGAAGGGAAAGAAGAAAGGGAAAGAGTTGAGGAGGAAGAATCCTGGAAGTGTCGCATTGTAGGTCCAACGTGACAGTTCCTCTAACCTTGCACTGCTAGATGCAGCTGTGCATCTCACAGTCTGCGTTGTGTTTTAGAGAGTCTCTTTTTTCCCTCAAGAGAAAGGACTGTTCCAGATGCTCCTCTGGGATATCACTGCCTTTCACTTTAGCACAGTCGCTAAAGAATTGAGAACAGGAATAGTGTGATAGGGAGAGGGGGGAAAAATGGGGAAAAAAACCCAGCATATCCACTGGTAGAGAAGGGAAAGACAACTTGTTTATCTCTCAGGGAGCTGCAATATTAAGTCACTCCATGATTAAGCCAAAATGTAATTTCCCAATTGTCCTCAAGTTAAGTGTCCTGGTTTCAGCTGGGATAGAGTTAATTTTCTTTGTAGTAGCCAGTATGGGGCTGTGTTTTAGATCTGTGCTGAAGCAGTGGTGATAATGCGGAGATGTTTCAGTTGTTGCTCAGCAGCGCTTACACCAGTCAAGGACTGTTTCAGCTCCCCGTGCTGTGCCGGGGGCACGGGAAGCTGGGAGGGGACACGGCCGGGACAGCTGACCCCAACTGACCCAAGGGATGTCCCACACCGTATGGTGTCATGCTCGGTGTATAGAGCTGGGGGAAGAAGAAGGAAGGGGGGAGGTTGGGAGTGATGGCGTTTGTCTTCCCAAGTAACCGTTACACGTGATGGAGCCCTGCTTTCCTGGAGATGGCTGAGCACCTGCCTGCCCATGGGGAGCAGCGAATGAATGCCTTGTTTTGCTTTGCTTGCGTGCGTGGCTCTTTCTTTCCCTATTAAACTGTCTTTATCTCAACCCATGAGTTTCCTCACTTTTACTCTTCCGATTCTCTCCCCCGTCCCACCATGGGGGAGTGAGCGAGCGGCTGCGTGGGGCTTGGTTGCTGACTGGGGCTAAACCTCGACATTAAGCCATTGACACACCACCATCCCAAGTCTCTAACACCTGTCTCAAACACCTGGCAACAGCATCTCTGAAATTTTCTTCCCTGTGCAAGCCTAGGTGTCAGCTTGCTCAATTTTCTGCCAGTAGTGTACTGCAATTTCATGTTTAGAAACCTATACTTAACTTCATATGGCAAAACATGTCACTCTTCCCTAACTATGGGCTTGGGTGAGAATTCATCCCAATAGCATCCAAGGTACAAGTGACTATGTTGTCTCTGAATGATCTGCTGGGCTTCAGCAGAAGCCCTGTCCTGTGGAGGGCTCAGTACTGCTCTGAGACCTTTTTCTCACAGGGTCATGCCAAGGTGAGTCCCTGTTTGCTGGGCACAGCTGGGGCAGTTTGAAGGCTTGGGGAGAGGGCGCAAGTTCCTATTTTCTTGCTAGTTGCTGCCTTGAGATATTCAAAGGGTCAGCAGGAGCTGAGCGTCTTCTCACAGTGTTTGTGCAGGCAGCTTTAATTAACCTGCAAGGGAAACCGAAAGCCCAGCAGAAAAAAGTCAGCAAGAGACTGTTACAAGAAACAAAGCAAATGGAAAAAAGAAGTGGGGAGCTAGAAATACAGAGAAAAAAAAAGGAGAACTGAAATGATGCAAGTCAGGCATGGGGTTGCTGCTTCTTCATTGCTGTACCTAGGAAGGGAGCGCTGATGAGCATACCACCCTCAGGATGCAGGGGAGCAAAGGTAAGACCTTTTCCATGCTCTGCAATTATTCAGGCCCATCTTTTAGTGCAAACCAGAGCAGCTTAAAGAGTGTTTTAGGCCGCACTGCACTTCTCAGTGTCTCCACTACACAGAAAGCAGGGCTACAGCAAACCCCTTCAGCTAGTCAATGAGCCCAGGAACAGGCACTTCCTTTTGCCCTGGAAACCAGACCAAGCATTTATTTCATTTTGGAGTTTCTCCAGAGATAGAGAGAAAAATTTAAAGGCTATGCCATTCTTTTTCATTATTTAATACTATATGCAAACTCAAGCTCTTCCTTGAAAAGGTCTAACTTTGCCCTTCAGATCAGACACCGATGCTACTTAAAATGCCTTCCCCACCATCGGTACTTTTTATAGATCTAAAATAATTAGTGTAACATTCATATATACTAGTTTTTCACTAATATAAAAACATAAACAAGAATATAAAAATAGATAAACTATATATAGAAAATCTATATACATTATAAAGTAATTATATAAAATAATATAAAAAATAATTCCCAAAGAGCAAGAAGAATTACCAGTACTAGCATTAAAAAACCCTTACAGCCCTATACACTGGGTTATTACTTATAAGTTGAGAACAGCCCTACCCAAGGTGGCTGTACAGATAAAAATCAAGTAAGAGTTCAAAGGCTGGTCTCCTAAACGAGGCTAAGTGCAGGCCGATAGCAGGAGGTAGGGTATTATTACCGCTTGCTAGTACGTAACATCAAATAAGCACTTGCACGTCAGATGCAGCTGTACAGCTAAGCCTGCGCCTTGCTCTGATGGAGAACCTCTGAGAAATTAAATAAATTATGTTGGTAAAAATGTGGTAGAGGAGCTTCCTTACTGGGACTTTTTTCAGCACTGATGTCTCGGTAAGAAATCTTATGCCTGTGTATACAATGAGGCTGGAGGAGCATAAAAAGAGGACAAGGAGTCACAGCTCATTTATGCCATTACTTGCAGGTAGCAAGAAAACGAGTTATCACCGCATGCTGGTGAGCGTTTACAAAGGAGACTGCTAACTTGTTTTTCAGTTAATTTTAAAGTTTGAAATCTTGATTGGTGACTTCTGTCTCTCTTTAGACTTACTTCTTCATACTATGACCACATTATTTTTCCAATATCCCATCTGGTGTGGGCCAGAGACAAGCCAGGCCTTTTGCAGAAGCAGCCCTCGCTTTGCACAAACTCTCTCTCAGAAATGGGTTTCTATAAAGAACGGGTTTTTTTAACCCAAGCATTGATTTGGTTTGACAAGTCCTTGGAAGTCCTGCTAAAACCCGAATCTGCATATTATTTCCTAGGATGATTAAAAGAAACTTAGAGGATCAGATTATGGAGAGTAGCAGCATGGTCTCATTCTGTCTACTTAAAAACTCTGGTCTAAATTATTTATCTTCTGGAGCCTGAGGGAGCAGCGTTACCCTCTCCCTCTTCACTCTTTCCTGTGGAGTCTCTGAGAGCCAATACTAGCTAAACTTACGCGAGTCCACAAAAATGCCCCCCAGACTTGTAGCACTGTAACACCACCCTGGGCCAATTACAATGATAGTCAACTAAAAGCTCAAGAAGTTTATGATATGAGGCTGAGTGGGCATGATATAGAAAGGAAACTATAAAAAAAGATACAAACCCAACAACATGACTGTTTAATCTTTCTTAGGAGGAAGTGTAGCCTGGAGGTTCAAGTATAGATGAAATAACTGTTGATTTGGAGGGTGTCCAGCTATAGGCCTATCTTCAGCAAAACTGGACCAAGCGTTGTCCTGGCTATGTAATTTCTCGACAGTTTTTGTATTTTTGTTATTTATAAATATATAGTTGCATGTATAGCTGCAAACCACCTCGGTGGCTAACTCTACAGGTCCTCTTGGCCTGTGCTCACCACAGAGACCACCTGAACCCAAACTTTGGTGCTGTACTCACGCTTTCCCAGCCCCTCCTCTCCTCCCAGCCCTGCTGGTGTGCCTCCCGTCCTTCCTCCTCAGGTGCGCACAGAGCACAGACAAGCTCTACCACTATTTCTTCCATGGGATGGTTTATCTCCCTGCCTCACAGACAGCACTGGGACTTACCTCCAGAAGGCTCAGGTACCTTGACCAAGCAGCGACAATGTCAGTGCTGACCCTGCTGTTTGTCTTGATTCCCCGTCAGGTACACTCTCGCCAGCCCTAGCAGACCCCAGGGGAAGCACAAGTAGCTGAAGATGGCTCCGCAGCAAGAGGCAGTGCTTGTCCTGAAAGGCTGATTAAATAAAGCAGAAAGGAGAAGTGAAAGAGGTCCCCTAAAAATGATTGTTAGACCAAGCTATTCAGGTCTGGTCTGGTGCTTCTCAACCAGCAGAGACAGAAATGTGGGTCCTTGCCTGGGACATCAGTTCTGAATAAAACACTTTATTTTTGAGGCAATAGTAGAGAAAGGCACTAACCATAAAAGTACTACTGTTTACCTTACTGGCTCATTCTAGGTGCGGGTCCTTCCCTTCAGCTCTGTTCTCACATACAGAGGAGCAGACTGGGGCACGTGGTAGTGGAGACTCCTGTCCAAGGGGAAGCAATGGCCAGGATTCCTCTCCCAGCTCTTCAGGCTAGATCCTTTCCTCTGGGTGGATGACCCTAACTTACTGATAGTTCTCATGGAGAAAAGCAGAACCATCACAGGTCTCCAGAGTTCATTAGTATGTAAGCAACACACTTTGCTGAATAAATATTTTGTACATATTGAGTCAGTCATTCTCATGAAACCCGTGACAGATAGGTATTGTCGGCGCAGGGGAGGCTGAACCATTTTAAAATGTACAGATGCTGTGGAAATCTGGTTTTACACGCAAGCCCACCAGCAAGGACCTCTCCACGTGGTACCACAATACAGTTGCCTCTAGGATGGAAAGCAGTAACTTGCAAGCTGAAGGATTATGCGCCCCTTATTTAATCTTAACTAAATATGATACAACATAATTAGTGAAGGCAGACTTACACTAAGATGCCAAGGAAAACATCCCTAGCGGCACCAGATTTTTCATGAGCACTGTTGTGCAACAGATACAACACATGCTATATAAAAAGGTCTACGCTGATACATGTCTTTCAGAAGAGCTAGTCTGCAGCTGTCCGGAAGTATTTCCAATATTCAAAGCTGAGAGGCTGCCAAAGACTTAGCCTCTAGAAGTGATGCACTACTTGGCTTTCAGCACCAACAGAAATGGTAAGGCATGTATTTAGGACCTCCAGTAGACTAAATTGGCTGCCACTGTGCAGCAAAGATCTGGGAGCAAAAAGGGAAGAACAGATCTGATTGCTGATGATTTCAGCTGCTGAATCACCTCCACCATCTACCTGCTTGGATTAGAATTTCTTTCAGTTGTAAATGTAAATACCAGCAAGAGGTGACCTAGCTTGAACTGGGCCCACCTGTAAGAACCAGGTAAGGATGTATGTCTGCATGAATTCACTGGTGTGGTCCCAAATTTTAGATTCAGCCTTCCACAACTACCTGTAGTGTGGTTGGCAGAAAACGACCTTGCTCTCCTAGGCTATTTATGTCATTCTCTTCTCTCAGAAGCATACAGCCAACAGCAGCAAAGCTTGTATGGCAGCTCAAAAGGTCTCAGGGCAGTTCCTTCCCTTTTTGACGCCACGGCTAAACCTGAAAGTACATTGTTTCATACCTAAACTAACGATAATAAATATAGCCATTTAATCCATATACAAATAAGATTCAGAATCTCATGCTGGGTTATAGACGGACAAACATTATACATAAGAAACCGAGTTTAGAGAAGAAAAGGGTGTATTATTACCTTCCAGGTCTGTTGCACCAGCAGCCCTGACTCAATTCTTTCTCCTCTTCCAGCTAGGTTTGTTTCACTAGAGCCAGCCTTGCAAGTACAGTACTTCCCTTCAGGAACCTGAAGTTCACTTTTTTTATTTAATATTTTCAGTCTTTCATCAAAACGTGTTCATAAGCTTTCACTAAGGAGGGCACTGCACTCGCAAGAAAAAAAAAAACAACCTGCCCCATGTACTACTTCCTTATGAGAACAACGTTCAAACATGTCAGCTCACTTATGAAAAGCAATAGGGTAGGGCCGGCCCTTCCTGCATGTGACTTGTTCTCAGCAGTGCGCTAGGCAAGAGGAAAAAGGTCTATAGCTCTCTGGGGCTTCTTGCCAAATGCTACCTTTTTTTTCCTTTTCCTTCCAAACCCTTTTTTTTTCTCCATGGTACAGGTCAAATCAAATCATTTTGATACAGGACGTATCAAAAGTGTTTTGAAAACAGTTATACCTCTTCTTCTATAAACGACTGTAAGCTAGTCTATGTTTTTTCATACGTTGCTACATTTATTTTTTTTTTCAAAATCATGTTAATCATTAATTAGATAAGATCGGTAAGATACTTGCAACAGCAACATGGCATTGCTCTTGTAACTCATAGACCAAAATGGTGATTTCATTGCCTGTAGAACTAACCCCAAGTTGCTCAGGTCAGAAGCACACGTCCATATTAAGGGGAATTTTCACCGTGCCAGCGATCTTCCATTTTTGAAAGAAAATGTAGACAAAATTTTGTAGACAATTTTGTAGACAAAATTACAAGCTAGGAGGGGCCTGACGCACATGAAACAGCTAAAGAGGGTGAACGCTTGCCTTTATCTGTGGCAGAGAAACAGTGTTAGGATGTACAGAGGGGTTTCTGACTGGGAGGAGATCCCTTCTCAGGAACAAAAGTACTTGAGGCTGCGCCTTCATCTGAGACTGTTGTACAGAAAAGGTCTGTCTGGTGCCTTTCCTGCGGAAGGAGGAATTTACTAGTAGAAACAGAAATATAAACAGAGCCAACTTTTGTATTTCCAGGGAATAGTGGCTTGGAGTTCACTTACACGTTGCAGGCTTATAGAAGCTTTTTTGTTTGTGTTCACTGAAGCTTTCCATTTCCTTCCTGCTTTCCTAGGGCCAACTGACCTGAGAGCTATAATAGCAGATGGAAAGCCTGCATATTGCAGATTATTAACGATCTGTCATTCCCTGGACTGCAAAAACTTCAATTTTCGTTTTCTTTTCAAACATACACCATACCCCAATGCAGAATATACTTTCTACAACCCTAAGAGGGAAAAAAAAGTGGTATTTGAGGCCCCGAAAAGGGAAGGGTAGCCTGCAGAAAGCATGAAAAAAGACCTAAACCACCACCCCCTTAAAAGTGCGATTTTGTATCTGTATGTTATAAAGCACCAGTCAGAAAGCGAGAGGCCTGAGAAAAAACAAACTAACGTCCACGTCAACTCCACTCCATTTTATCTGTTACATTCCTATAGAAATCATGGCATTGTTGTTCTGTGTTATATTATCACGAAACAGGCAAAAACTGGCAATTTTCCACTTGGCATTTGCATTGACCTTAAAACCGGAGCTGGACGTATAGCCCTGCATGACTTTTGAAATGTACCGTCAAAGTCAAACTTACCTGATTTGATTTGGCTTGATTTGGTTGAGGCAGCATCACTGCCCGTGGAGCAGCGACCTCCTCCGACAGACAGCTACTCACCGAACCCATCGCTGCCATCCGTTTCTGCCGGTTTCCACCTCAGACCCAGAATATCCCTATACCCTTGAGGGTAGCTCTTGTGGTCATCACTGTAAACGGCTGAGAAGTCAAAATACCTGGATTCATTAAATCCCTGGTGGTATTTAGGAAAGAGTGTGGCAGGCCATGTTTGCAAATTGCCAGCCCTGGCTGCGCACGGGAAAAGCCGTAGCCAATTTTCTGCTTTGGCTGGAGCTCTGGGTTACTAAAATCTCTGGGTGGAGGGACCTGACTTCGTCCCTTACGGAGCTGTATTAGGAACAGGGGTATCTCTACGCGTGTTACAGCCAGCATGGGCAGATGTGGGTGTAAGGGAAGGCTTGCTCTGACCAGGGCTCCTTTTTTTCATTTTGGCAGTAGCTTTTTCAAAGAAAGAGAACTGAAAACAGTCCCAGAGGAGGGACGATGGATGGAAAAGGGAAACTCTCATAGATGCAATACAGTATATTTTTAATGTGCTTTAATTATTTTTGCTTCATTGTGCTTCTCTGCTTTCCTCCCACTGCTTTGCCTGCCAAGAAAAATTTATTTTAATAGTCTTTCCGAAAGTGGATAGAAGAGCAAACATTCTGAACAATGGTGGTATAATTCCCTGTGTTACAGGAGGTTCACTTTCGGTTTCTCTTTTGATTCTCAGTCCCTTCATGATATTTCTTAAATTAAGGCCCAAACTAGGTTCTCTATCTTGCTTGTGTTATGGATTTTAATTTCCTGGAAAACCCTCATATTATCTTCTTAGGTTTCTTGTATTTTCTGTTGCCATGTACCTTATCTAACTCCTCCGGACCTTTTTTTAAGTGTCTCATTTACCTTTAGCCAAACACTTGATGTTGACTCATGCAGTACTCCAAAGGGGATAAGCTGCTTTAAAGGATTTTTTCATTTCCCACCTTGGGCAAATTTAGGTCAGTTATAAGCTAGTTTCGGTTTTGTTGGTCCTTACTTTCCCGCCTAAAATCCTTCATATCCCAACCTTCGATTTGCACAGTCTGCAAAAGGACACTCAAAAATAAAACCCATTGTTTCCACTGACTTTAAAAGTGCCTGTGAGGATTGATTCTTACTGTATGTATTGAGCCAAAAGTATAGGATTCCCCTCCAAAACTGGGAAGAGCTTGTGACCTCTGGTGAAACTACTCGTTTCCAAGAGGGAAAAATAAATCAAAGAGGAAAAAAACTCTTTTGAGAGATAGAAAGGCTTGGGTTTTTTGGTTTGGTGTCTGCACACCCCCCCCCCCCCCCTCCAAACAGCTTAAGCACTTGTCCATTCTGAGTTGAAAAGATCTAAAGCAATTCCAGTATTTAATTAGCTCTCGCCTTGCAAGTTTGAAACGGCTGAGGATAATGTGGCCCAGTCATTCCACCTCAAGGAGCTTTTTCTGACTGTGAAATCTAGAAAGTGGCTCCTTCCACCAAAGAAGGGTAGGGGAGAAAAACCCAAAGGCCCAGCAAACAAGGCAGACCAATCTAGTCATCAGCCAAACTTCAGAAAAGAGTCATGAACTAGAGGAGCTTTGGGCAGCGCTTGGGGGCCCTCAAACGCCTGCGCAAGCTGGGCATAGCCGGGATGGACTCCGGGTGGGTCGGCCGTGCCTCCACGCATCATCCGCTAACAAATACCCCTATTTTTTTTGATATAAAAGGCCGCTGCCATGCAGACGACGAGCTTTCTGACTGCCCGGGCCTGGCGCGGCGGCGGAGGGATGGGAGGCTTGCAGCAGCGGGGAACGTGAGACCTGGCTTAGGGGCTGGAAGTGATTACAGCTGAGGTGGGGTGCTCTCGCCAGCAGCACTGGGGAGTGCTGCCCCTGGGAAGGTGAAGGTGGGGGCTGCGGGCCCCCCGGGCT